>JACJUY010001684.1:97213-124552 GCA_014220935.1 Platorchestia sp. MABIK | reverse complement strand
TAACTGATGTACTTCAGTGTTACCAACTTTTAGTGGGATCAGAATCACCAATGTTCTAGAGTTTGTACGGATTTATTTGCAAGAACTGTGTGACAGTCTGTGAAGGCCAAATTCAAAGCATTCATGTTAAGTTAAGTAAACGTTATGAAGGTGAGTAAAATTCAGACAGGAAATGCTAGAGAGATATAAATTACTGTACTGTGGGTACATGTCATGGACTTAGTACAAAGGCCTTGTGAGACTCCTCTGCTTGATGAGCCACAGCTGATTCTAACTTACCTTATATATAATCGACTCAGCAGGGACGAATCATTAGTAGTCAAAAAAAACTTTGCTGAACTGTGAGAAAATTGTTCACCCGGTAGAAAACAATCCAAATTCAAAATGAGATTTTCGAACATTTAAGGACTCTGATTCTGTTTTTTGCCATTGCTGGGGTTGAGAAGTCTCAATTTCAACATAATGGAGCTCAATTTCCATTTTTTCGGATTGTTGTGATACTTTTTTCTGGAAATTGCCTGTTTTCCGATTTTGAATTTAACTCCGAAATTACTTGAGTGTCGTGTAGTGACACTATTGCACAAGCGCTGGAGGAGCGCGTATTCCTACGCTGCGCGAGGGGAGATAGAATGAGAGTTACCTCATGGCGTAAGGAGGCTTACGTTGGGGTAGCTGAGGAGAAAAACTAGGAAATGCTTCCTTAAACAAACTTTGTGGGTCTAATTAGACTTTGAAATAGAAGTGACGTAAATTTGATTCTGACGTAAGGGGTATACAACACTAAGGGATATAGGTAATTTATTTGCACACAAAATCTAGATGTTTATGCTAAGGAATATGATTGAATTTTCAAGGGTTAGTCAAAATATAGGAATGCGCGTCGGTCTTTCAAGAAGGATCTAGAACAAGCGGCTGATTTTGTAAATGAAGTGGGGCTAAATAACACAGGGATTCTTTCGTCAGTGAAGCCTGGAAGTGGCATGCACGGCTTTGTTATTCTAATTGACGCCATGCTGAACCAAAATAGATGACCAAACGGGAGTTGCGAAATTCGTAAAAACATTGAGTATTTTGTTTATTAAATGAATTGAACGAAAGGAATATTATGTGTATTATTAGGTAGATGGCAGTGCTTCCATTGTAATCCAACCAGTGAACAGTGAGGATGGCGACGCCATTTTGAGTCCTTTCAAACACCAGGGACTTAGTTCAAGCTTTAAGTTCAGTTTCTATTTTTTATTTAATTTCTATTAGTGCGGAAATGAGAATCTTTTATTTTCAGTAGAAATTTAGCTAATTTTTTATGAGGCGAACAGGACTTGAAAGAAAATTAAAATTAAATGCTATCACAAATTAGAAAGGAATTTCCATCTCAAATTATCTACTTATATCAATAAAAATATGAACTCAAAATCTAAAATTTTTATGCATCTGCAGCGCAGCTAAACTGTTATCGATTTACGGATTTGCAGGGTAAGAAATTATTAAAGAATAGGCAATAACAATACGATTTTACCCTCAGGAGGCAGGGCTAGAAGACGTCGCGAGAAACCAAGGGCGAACTAACAAAAAGATGCGTCACTCAGTAAAAATTCAAGTTGGATATTCAGCTGAGCAAAACTCAGTAATATTATAGAAAATGGTGATCATTGCATATCTTGCGTTGATGACGATGACGAGCAGCAGTTCGAAATGCGTGGTTTAGGCCATCATGCGAAGACAACAGCAGGGCGAACTAATCGAAAACTAAAATTTTTTGAAAGTGATGATAGTGTGAAATGATTGGTTTTATTTACATGAGTGCACTGCACAGTAATTTTTCAAGGTAGAATACCAAGACACGAAAGCAGACAGGGCCATTCACGAGGTTACGCGAGAAAAAAGCAGCTGTTAAGTGCTCAATTTTTGTGTGTGGAAAATTCAGAATTCAGCACGTATTTTTTATCGTTGGGGCTCTTCTCTCATAGGGCATGCCTGCCTTATTTTTAAATAGCAATGTTATGAGCTAAATATTACATTCCAGGTATCATTTTGAATTGTACCCATGTTTGTGTAGATAGATTGTTCCTGGGATATCATATATGTTAATTACACTGGGGAACACTTTTTCATTAATTTTGAATTACATAGGATGATTAACTGATTCTGAAGGAGTTTTAGGATCTGATTTCAAATCTGAAATTAGTTTTCTTACAAGCTCTTGTTTGAATGCAATTTGAAGTTAATGAAATTGTACACATGTGAACTCGTGTAACCATAAATAAGCATTTTCACGTCCATATATGTAGATAGCTTCTGGTATTTTGATCATTCTTCTTTTGTTCCAGTTCAAACATGGCTTCCAAAGAGAGACATTATTGCAGAAATAAGACTGATACCGTTTGCTACATTTGTGGGTGCTACACACTCAATCGTCAGAGACGGAACATATCCTCGCTCGTCAAGCGTGCCTACAAGGCATATTTTGCAGTTCATCTCGGTGATCAATACAAGCAATGGTTTCCTCATGTTGTTTGCCACAATTGTGAGGCAATGCTTCGAGACTGGACCAAAGGAAAACGCGAAGGTCTGCCTTTTGGAGTGCCAATGATTTGGCGTGAACCCACCAACCATTTAACTGACTATTTCCGCATGGTAAACACAACGGGTATTGGGAGGAAAAACTGACACAAGATTACGTACCCGAACATTCCCTCAGCTATTCGGGCTGCACCACACTCTGAAGAAGTTCCTGTTCCAGTTTTCAAAGGCTTTCCTTCATTGAACGATAAAGACATTGTACATGATACAAGCGAACAAGACAGTAGCGACAGTGAATTGTCAGAAAAGTGTTCACAATCGGAGAAAAGGTTGTAAGGGACCGATGGGGAGTTTCCTCTCCACTAAATTTTTGATCGACGATAAATTAGTCATAGTTTGTGCGGCCTGTCCGAAGCGAGGACCGAGGCAGCGGTTTCTGCTTATATGGCATCATCATAAAATTCGATCTATCTTCTGGCTTTTGCCCGTAAACGAACACCCAGCTCAGATCTAATTGTTTCAACCGCCATTAGACACACGTAATTCCTATTAGATACACCCAATGTAAGCCTCCTGCCAGCGTGAGACAGAAACAGAATAAGAACATTTTCTTCATGTGACTGATATTGCGATTTCTTGTAATGACGAAAAATAAAAAAATTAAAATTTCAAATTGAATAACATCTGTAGCCTGCAGACAAAAACCGACTTCAGATTGGAAATCAACACAATCAAATTGCCTATAGAGAGGTCCTTCTTAAATGCACAAAATGAGTTCTCCCCAGTGTTAGCCATACTACGGATATACACGCTCATTTGCAAAAATGCTCCGTATTTACTCACTGACTTACTATAAATAAAGTCATTGAATCTTTCGGTTAGTCATCATTATCCCCATGTTGATTAAGCAAATTCATTTTAAATAGTTCTTTCTATCTCTTATTTATTTCTGTCCATCTTTCCTCTCTAATTTTTTCAGTTTCGTTTTACTGTTTTTCGAGGGCTTAGATCCTCTCTTCGACACCTGACTCTCTTTACACCAGTAAGGACGGCCTCAGATGCCGTGACAGCTGAAATATGGTATAGTATGAGAAATCTATTTTAAGAAAATTTTATTCCAAAAATTAAAAAAATTTCAAGAAATTGTGTGCCATCACCGAGAACTAACCATAATTTGCACTGGGATTTTGAGTCGTTGCCCTACTGAATAGATAATGCCAGAACATGATTGTACGTTATTACCTCGCTAGATCAGTAGCAGCTAGCTGCACCGTGTATTGAGGCATAGCGCGTAGTTTCAATTGCGTTGAACTGCTGGTGGCCTACATATATTCGCCTCGTTCAGAACTGCTGAGTAATTCTTTCTGTAAATCGACTCTAAACTCCACTTACAACAACAAACTACGGAAATCATAAGAAACACTGCCCATTTTCAGCCAAAATGAAGAGTAATTTTGGAACTTTTGTGTCAAGTTTTGTTGGGCGAGTGATTGCCTGTGAAATATCAAAGCTATTGTAAATTTTACTATTTCAATCAGGAATTACATAAATAGTGAATTTTTGAAAATAACATGCAGCTGCAAACAATGAAAGCAGGAAAAATTGAAAATTACCTTTGCGGTAGTCGGCGAGTTTGTAGAGCACGCAGTCATCCTGGTCTGCCTGGGAGATGACCCTGTCCAGCGCAGCCCCGGGGTTGATTGGGGCACCGCGGCGGTGGCAAATTGGCATCTTCTGCTCGATAAAACAAAAAGATGAGGTATTATTTTGTATATGTGGTTCTTTGAACACAGAAGGTACAATTTTGCATGTTTCACGCGTTCATTACGGGTGACTCACCGGTGGTCATAAGCTGTATTTTTTCATACTTAATCAAACCCAAATGAAACCACGCTCGTTCAGTCTTTTCTCTTACAATTCTAAACACTGATATCGAATTTCATCTCAACTGAAATTTGAAATTCTGTTCAGCTAGTCGCATTTGATGAGTTAAAAGTATCTGGACATTTTCCAACTATCTAACATCGTTGTTCATTTTTCAGCCTGTAACAGAAATTTTATTTTCAATTTTATACGCCAATTATTTGTTATGTAGCGTTCTGCATTACCATCACGGATTTGTATTAATCAAGGTTTCAATCTCTAAAAATTATTCTTAACAATACTTGCAAATTAATTACGTTCAGGGCTGAAAGGCTTGAATAAAGAACGCCTGAAAACAAATCAAAATTGCATGTTTTGTTCCTTTGTAATATTGATTCATCACGAGATCATCAAGTTTCTTTGCTCACTCTACTCAGCGTTGCAGTGTGGACACTTTATTGCCGTTGCAAAATTCAAAACCACTAAAATACATTCGCATCCTTTTATCTCTACTTTTTTCCACGAGGCCCAAGAGTTAAATAGAACCCTCATTTTATCTTGATTCACTTCACTTTCATTAGTCGCGATGAAACCAAGAGTAACTACAGTCGCTTTCAGAATGGACACGGACCTGATTCTTTGTCTGCTCTGATTGCGTATTGTGGATGCAGAAAATTGCACAAGAAAAAAATTCCAAGTCCTGAAACCAGCCCAATGATTTAATTTTTCAAATCACTAAACAGAAGCCACTAAGTTAGACAGTCAATCGTATTTGGAGGTTTACCCTGTCAGACTGCATGTAATCATTTATTAAGAAACACTGTGAACAACATATGTACACACACTTGCTTAATTTCGAAGTGCGTCATGCCTTGCCCATTAACATTGAAACGGGTTCTTCGCCCCAGCCTGAGAAATCGTTTCTCTTCTTGCTGACAGTGAACAACCAGCAACTGAAGACAAGGGCAGAACTTATACTGAAATTTCCCAAGTAGGGGCGTTTTTCTTCATGTTCTGTGCTGTGACTCGTATGCTTTTTTGTCATGATTCGAAATCAATCAAACAATCAGTGCAACTTAGGTCTTTTTAAATATTACACCCGTGATAATATCCTCAGATCTTCTGCCGAGATGTAGTCCTACTTGCGATACCATTATGTTTTTTTACTGTGAAAGCTCATGGAAAATGAATTTCTAACGATCTTGCAATAAAAATGTCTCCTGTTTGCTGCTTTGCAATTTCTGATTACACATCAGTAAATATTGCGCTATTGAGAGACTTCGAAACTCTCCCCCATTTTCATATTTCGTGAGTTTTCATAAAAAAAATCATGAGAATGTTTTAACATAATTCATCGCTCTAATATCTTTATGAGTCGAAGCTTAGCTCAGGCTACTTTAGTGTTGGTCGTGGACATAATGTTTACCGAAGAATATTGTCAGAACTTCCACGTATTTGATATTCCAATTTCCATCCACTCTGGCCTCACTCATGATACAAAGCTCCTTTGTAGGCAAAGAAGACGAGCAGCCGGCACCCAAAAGCACCAGCCGCGTACATTACGTGACCAGTCGAGGCTGTCGAACGAGTTTCCTTTTTTCAAAGAGGGCATCAGTGGATTGCCACTTTACGTAGTTCCTTGATACTGCTTATTCATTTTAGGCAGAAAACAATCTTGAAAAGGATATTTTTAAGACTTAGAGTTCGCTATACGAGAGGGAACATTTATGACTGGCCTCTTGGTTAACTTGTTAAAACAGAGCAATTTGTAAGTTTTCACAAAAATCACAATTTCCTTTATAAAAGAAACGTTTATCATCAGTGGGTAGAAAGGACTTTTCTCGTATAAAATACTGCAGATTTAAATTGTTCAATTCCACTGAAAGGGAGCGAAATTAAATTCAATAAGAATGTTGCAATTCGAAACACTGTTCCCTTTCATCAAAGAAAAACCTGAAATTAAACAAATATTTTCACAAATTGGTCAGAGCGTGATGAGCATTTGTGATGCTCATTACATATTTCGATCAGCTTGGCATTGTAGCGAAGATACGATTATGGAAGGTCTCATGAGGATTTAGGTTCATCCTCTCACTTTCGAGTGTCCGAGAGAAGATAATTGAAACGAAAGCTGTGAAGCAAGTTATCTTCATACTGTCTCACATTTTTCCCTCAATCATTTTTTATAAATTGTCTCCACACACAGCATGCATCTCATAAAGTGCGATCAATGCTTTGCTTAAGAATAAAGCCAAATCTCGGTGAAAGATCAGAGCAACCCTCCTTCCATCCTCGAGCCTAGATTCACAAAACCTCATAACCATCCCCAGCGTCCTCGTTACTCTCTTTTCACTCCCACACAAAGTCGCGAAATGATTACACCCCCGCACACACAACATCATGCGTCGCAATAAAATCAACAACAGACGTTGTACACAATTTGAGGTATACGACCACTAATAACCTTAAATTGTACCTAGATTTATCTCGGGCATTGAACGTCTTGATCGTGACCACTTATATCCCTTGAGAACGCTGTGACACGTAACGAGACGTAGAAATGATTTCCAAACCTACTTTTGCTCTGGAGTAAAACCACCTGATGAAATTAAAAGTCAATTAAGATGGGAAAAATTATGGCTCATCGTGATGCTCATGTGCAAAATTACAACACTTAGGAATTTTAAATCATTAATACATCTCCTAATTATGGGACGGTCTTTCGAGATGCGCAACGAATGTTTCAAGCAAGAAAATATCAAAACAGTGTGAGTGAGAAACTTCGCACCAGTTCTTATGTCTAATATCGTAACTATGATATCGAAAACACTTGTTAATGAACTACACTTACTCAGCGTAACCCAAGCAACTCTTGCCATGTACTCGAAAGCCTGCGCTACATTTGCGCGAAGTAGGCATTTCCTCATTTGCAACAACACCTTCAGATTCAAGACGAGAATACGTTCTTTATCATGAAATCACCGAATGCGAATATGTATTGCACAAGATTCATGTATTGGCTAGATCTAAATGCTGTTTCACATTGTTCTGGCTGCGTGTGAGGCTTATTAGCCATAAAAATAATCTGCATTATTCTTCACCAACCTAACCCTTTTCTATTCCGTATTTTATACATTGGAAATCTGAATTTTCACACTTCACGTATGCATTGTCCTCCAGCTTCCATAGTTTGGGTCCGAAGTTACCGAAAAATTTCATCACAAAATCTACGGACTTTAAACCAAAAATTTAACTAACTTCATCGCTCGCGTGCGCGAGTCTATCTTCGAGTCTAAGAAGGAAAAAAAATATTTAAAACTTATTTTTGTGAAGGAATATTAAGCTTCAATGTACACCATGCATCATAGAGCTTCACTCACATAACGCTTTTGTCGGATTCTTCTATCGATTCAAAACTTTTTACAAACCGAAATTAACTTCCAGCGATGACAAAGATTGATTTTAGGTTTATCAGACTGCTTGGTAGTATCTTTTGAAAATTATGTTAGCGTTATTGCGAATCTGAATTATCAGGCAAGTTTTTACGCAAAATCATTTTAGAAAGATATTTCTAATTATCAATAATATGACGAAAAGTTCATTGCTGTTTAACAGCAATTTGAAACTCGAACATTGGCTTTAAAGTGACCTTTTCCGTCGTAGCATGAGTACAAAGCAAATGTAACCAGCACATAAACTATGCTACTCACACTAGCACATGACTGCGCTAACTAAACTATTTCGTGCTCACAAACTACATTATTTAATTTGAAAGTCTGTCTGATACACAGGAAGTTGATTGCTTAGGATTAGCCAAAACGTTGGCACCACAGTGGCTGTAGAGTCTCATGTAACTTAATTTCAGTTCAAGGAATTCGAATATAAATTTATACTAAGAGTAGTAGTAGTAGTAGAGAGCAACAAAAAATCATATTTGCAGGGTTTCAATAAATTATACATGGACAAAATTTTCGTTGCTTACCTTGCTCCAATAATCAGATAGCACCCCTTGTCGTAATTGAACACAACGTACACAGCTATGAAGGACACTGTATTTAAAAATAAAAATATTTTAAGAGCTATCTTCATTATATCATTCCTAAAAGAAACTAAACTGTCCACCCCTCAGAAGGATGCAAATACTGTATTTGAAGAAATTAGCATTCCCATAGGGAATATGTGTGCTCTCGAGCTGAAGGTTTGGTAGATCTTTCTTCAAATAAAATAGGTTTTTGGCTTTGTAACGGACTAGTTTTCTCTGGTTCACTGTTGGTCTGTTCTTTAGTACATCTGATTTTCTTTTTCAACTCATATCATTTTCTTAACCTTTCTTCTCAACTTACTGTTTTTGTGTGCAAGGATTCTTGAGTAGGAACATACTTTGTGCATAGATTCCGCGTTCCCTTAACTATATACTAAGTGGTGCCTTCCTCTTACTTCTCTTTGAACATCTTCGTTGTTTTAAGGGAGGCTGAAGAAATTTATAATCTAAGGTAACTAAACTGAACATGATACCTCGTAAAACCATTTCATTTAAGTTATAAGTTGATATACTTCCCAGCTGCAAAGTCGAATGATAAATGTGATGGTATAAACAGTCACTTGTAAGAGTCTTATTATTCGATTAAGTAGGTATTGATAAAAATATAAATTTCTCTTCACTCATTTTCATACATTATTATTTGGCTCCGTTCGTTTTCTAAAACATTTAAACACAATAAAATAAGTCATTAAGTGATTGTCCCTACAATTATTATCATCAGATCTATTTTGTTATGCTACATTGAATTTCAATTTCCTTTTATCTCTGAGTTATCTTGCAATTCACCCTTAACCATGAATTTCTTCTGGAAAAGAATGAGGGTTGTCAGGAAAATCTGCAGTAAAATTTGAAAGAACGGCAATAAATTGTAAAATTACTGCAGAGGCATTTCAAATTTTTTAATATATGTGCAGAGGCATATCATCTAGAACGTAGCTTTCAATCAAATAAATCTGTAATCTGTTATAAATCACATTTTAATTTCAATCACGTTCTTCAAAACTAAACGGATGCCGTTTTGAAAGCTCCTGCATGTAATTGGTACAGAAGTAAATTTAAATGAAGCCTGCGGGAGATTTGGGATTTTGGGCCAGAAAAAGAAAAAACTGTTTATTGTATGGGAGAAATGATGAAACCATATTGTTTTCTCTATTTTACATAAGAAAACTATTGCAATTACATTACTTTTCAACAGTTAAAGTAGTAATGAGTAAAAATGCATGTATATGAATTAGGAAATTATTTCCAAATCCCCTCTTTTACCCTCCTTGGTTTTTTATTTCACAAGAGAAGCCTCTTGGTCCGACAAACGGTAAATTCAATATTTTTTCAAACAAAAGTCAATTCACTACTTGTACATGATATGAAATGCCTTTTCTAAAAATGCATGCCCATTTCAAACCCATACTGTAAAGACTCAGGTTGAGATAACTATCTATGAGACATTCACTTGAGACGCCGTTAAATTCCGTTACTCAAGTAATAAGAATGCAAGACTATAAATACAGATAAAATAATTCACTTGTGATGAATAGACATCGGCTGTTTCATTAATATTGGAGTCATTTTATAATGTATCATATTGACCATTTCATGTTTAAATGACTGCAAGTGTAAAAGAACGAGAAGAACCAATTGAAAAAGCAATGGTCTCTTTCGTTTGAAGGAAAAGCACCTCGAGTATGAAATTAGTTGAGATAACCCTCTACTTACTCGGAAGTAAGACTCGGAAGTGCTTATCTCCATTAGAAATAAGTATATTTGAAACCTTAAAAATCATAGTGCATCCGGCTAAAAAATTTTTTGTGCTCGCTTTCAGGGCTTAGAATAGGCCTGATGCAAACGAAAAAGTTACTTCTGAGATTTGAGACGAGCCTTTTTCATTCTTCGCCAGCAAACATATTCGATTCATTAAGGTTGGTCGGACGTGTTGCATGGCTCAGCAATTTGAAATTTCTCCAAGAAGCTAGTGGTGAATTTCACTCTTGGGCAATTCGTGTTCATCCTAGAGCTGACTGATTTTCGTTCCGATTTAATGCTAAATTTTCGTTCCGAGTACGTTCAGTTTCATGCTTTTTTATCCTTGCTGTTACACTACCCTCAGCTTCTCAAAGCGATCGCATGAATATTGACGTCAAAGTCCAACTAAGGTTTCCAATTCCCATGCAAATTTGACTTCCGAGAATTTTGATTGATTGAAGCTTGAAACCTAGAACGTAAAATACGAAATGCAATCGAAGATAACCTACACATAAGCCGCGGGACGATTTTCTCTTCGTCGTAGTGGATGGCCTGGAATCTTACTGAGATGAATTTCAAAGAATTTTTCGAAACTAACATTTCTTTAAATTTATGGCTATGATGAGAATGGGCTCTTCAATCCTAAGTTATACAAATTTATGAAAGACATAAACATCATCGTAAATTCATATGCTGCCTCTGCAGCTTGTACTTGCAGGGGACAATTCATCCATTAACGTAGAGTTTCTTGAACTCATAGCATCGACTTGCCAAAAGTAGGCCTAATATGCTCATGTTGGAAAAATTGCAAATGCATGTTATATACTGCATTTCTACTTGAAAAAAAATTAAAATCACAATATACATATAAATTTCATACATAGACGAACAAAATATTCCAGATTATAGTCAAATACTTCTTTTCAGCTCGCGATGAATAAATAGGCATGTACGTATAAACATATTTATTTTACACTAGAGTCAACGCTGAGTACACGTTTAACGTTAAATAAAAGCACGCCTAGAATTAAAGTGGACTTTTAAGGGCTCGCAAATTGACTTCATCTGATGTAGTTAAATCTAACTCATCCCAAGCAAACCGAATCTAAACTGACCATTTCTTCTATAATTGCAGCTGGAAGCTAAACAACAACAACAAACATCGGCATCTACGGATGCTCTTTTTCCAATTGAAGCATGATACATATCACCTTTTACATTGGTTTTTCAAATGCCTTATAACTAACACCAGGACGCCATGACGCTTTCCCCCAGTCAAAGACCGGAACCCATTTCAGACAGCTGGGTAGAGTGGGGTGTTGGGCTTAGAATTTTTTCTCCTATACCCAACAGAGAAAATCGCCACCAGCGCCGAGACTCGAACCCGCGTTTCCCGCACGGAGTCAGGTCCTAGAGACACACGGCTATGGCGGGCAAAGGGGTATGAAAATTAGCACGTACAAGCAGAGGAGTTCTCTTACTTTTAGCTTAATTTTTTCACTCCTAAATTTTTCCTGGAATTAATTAAAAATATTATCTTTCGTGATGTAAGCCCGCACGTGAAATTAAAGTAGGTCCCAGACAAACTTAATCTTTAATGATCGATCTGAACCCATAGAAGGTGCCACGTGATACGCGGTTAAAGTTAATTTAAATTGTTCTGCATGTGTGTGTGATGTGTGCTTGTAGGTTCATCTTACGAGCACGAATGATGTAGCGAGTTAGAAGAATTGAATCACAACATTTCACTTAGAAAATTGACCATTCAAGTACAGAGTTTCAACTCAAAGAACCAGTCTCAACGAAGAATCTTGAACATCGTCTTCATGCTGTTATTGTAAGTAAATTCACACCACTAAATGCTCAAAACCTGATTTAAGTTTTGGCCAAATACTTTTGCTCCATACCTTAATTTTTTCGGTTTATCTAATTTTCTGGCCCTCAATTAACTTTTTCCGGTTTAGAACCAAATTCTAGTAAATATTTGAACTGTGAACTATTCGTACTCTTTAACCATACCCAAAGCTCAAAATTTTCAGATTATTTCAAAAATAGCGTAGTGCCCATGCACCTATGCACATGCACTGAATCAACATGTACATTGAAACTAGCTCGGGGGCTTTGTTTACCGTACAAATTTATGGAATTTCCTAGGTATATAATACTGGCACAGGAGTTTCTCGTGAGTCTAAAACGAGGAAGTATTGTAGCACAAGAGAGACAGAAACATTTGTTAGCATTCATTTGAAAATGAAATGAACATTTCATTGCTCTCTGGGATCTAAAACCATGATCCAAGGGTAATTTTGCACTTCCGGGCCTTTCGAATGAAACATTTTCACTAATGTAAGAAGGAATTTGACTAAGAGCCTTAATAATATTCATATCACTTGTGCAGAAGCCGATGTTATTACATAAATTCTTTTTTTAATCTGTTGTACCGTATTGAAAATATATTCCATCTCATCGGAATGAAGGGTGGAAATTTGATGACTTCTGACGTTGATAAAGGAGAATCCCACCGATCCCCTAAACAAGTTCTTCAATTGTTTTTTTTTCTTGATGCAACATGTAAAAGAGTTTTTTTGGGAATGGCTGTAGTCTTAAATAATACTGTAAATTGTGTTGCAATAGCATTAAATCTTGATATGTTCCTCGCACATCAGAGCTAACCGGTGAGCGATACTAGGATGTTATTCAGAGGTAGAGAATCTTCGTCACTCTCTTCGCTACGAAGTCTAACTGACAGATTCATAAGAGTGCTAAGTCTGACGCCCCTATCAGCAGTCTCAGACCCTTGTTCAAGTCTCACCACCGTTGGCTTACGCCGAAATTCCGGTCGGGTCAACAAATGGAACGACCAAACGCGCTTGCGTAGCTACTGTGGTCCGTATGACACTGTTCATACAGAATGAATTAAGAATTAAGTACGTGTTTCAAAAAGACTTAACTAAATTGATCTTTTAGGACGCACCTTTTCACCTTGTGTTACGTAGTTAGTACGGTTTCCTTTTGCTGAAATGGATCGTTTGATCGGTCTCGTGAGCGCCTAGACAAAGCGCTAGACGGCTGCACGCATTTGCGTAGTTTAGAATACATTTCCAGTTAGCGTCCCAAAGATCCTACAGGTTTTCAAATTTTAGTGTAGATAATTTATTCGTTTGTGCGCAAAATCACATCACGATGAAATAGCCCGCCGTCACACGACATCAAATGATCCCACCAAGTTATTGTAGTTTCGAGCTCATAATTTTACTACTAAGTCTTACTTCAGTCTTTTGAGGCAAGAGCATTTTGGTCACAACGCAAGCGAGAAAAAAAGATCATGAGAAAGGAAGCTGATAGCTGATTACGATAAGTGGACGTACAAGAATATCTAGGGGAGATGGAATAAAATATCACGTAACAGCACACTTTTTCTAGATTGAGTAAATTCTTGTATTTCCGTTGCGCGTCCGATTAGAAGTGACGCGAGGAGGTCCATTATTCAACACATTACCTCTGCATTCAAAATTTCTTCGCAGCAATCTTAATTGTTTTTTACTACTTTACTGATATGCCGCTGGTAAAGTTGGCTTTTCCCACAAATGTGCATGCTCAAGTAAAACCAATTTTTTTCGACAACGTTTACGAGTTAGCTAAACTATGAAGAACTAGCTGTCAATTTTTTTTTTTAGAAGTAGTTAAATTTGACAACTTTGAAGAAAGTCGTCGTTCGACGGGAATGCCTTCTTCATTTTTACCTCCTCAAAGAAATTGTGACGTCACAGTCGTGGATGGAGATTTTGTGCCATTTGTGATGAATTGAAGGGGCGAATTTAAGTTAACTCTCATCTATCGTGGATTTCCCTTACAACGAGGCTGACCAAGCTTGGGAAAAATCCTCAGATATATGAAGAGATACTTTTTCAGTCAAGTGAATGAATAAAAAACTAGATTCGGTTCCTTTTTTCATCACTAGATCATCAGAGTAAAACGCGTTTAACCCTTTTGAGTCTGCCGGGACATAGGTGTCTCACCATATGTTTTAAAAGTCCAGAAGGCTATATATGTCACAGAAACGTGTTCTATTACATCAGAACAGACAGTTATAGATTCGGTAACTATTCGCGCCACTTTTCTGCTATCTAATACACAATGTCAAAAATCAATAGCGCCCAGTTGACTCGCTACTTCTGATGAAATAATTTTTTACAGAATTTTTTACAGAGTAAAATTATTGTTTTAATAATATAATGGAAATTTTCAGTCAAGATCTTTTGAACCCTACTGTTTATGACTGTTTACTGGGACATAATCATCCAAGTACACACAAGCCGTCATGTGTGCTGGGACACCAGTGTGCCCATGCTATAATTCCGATTTTATCTATTTAAAATGAATTATTTTTTGCTTAATCGGTTTCCATTTGGGTAATGGAGCTGATGCATGTATTGTTAAGGGTCTAAATTAATTTTGTGAACGCCTACTCAAAAGGGTTAAGTCAGGAAGCATACAATAATTAGCCCCAAGAAGTGCATATCATGGCCATGCATAGTTTTTGTTCAGTACTTACAAGATGGGCCAGAAAAAGTTTCCTTTTATCAAATACTTACAACTGCGAATTGCAGTTATTTTTAGAATCACAGAGAAAAATTGTGCCCCTGCAACGTCATTCCTATTTATAAGGCCGTTCTTTTTTTCATTTCCCTTTACAAGTACATTGAAATTAAATTCTATTCCACCGACCCTTTACAATGTAGTTGACAAAGAAAAGCGAGGATTCTTGTTCACAAATTTCAATGATATCAAATGGAACTACTGGGGAGCAACATGGTATCACACAAGGCAAATTTTATCTATTATTTTAACGATTGACCACACCTTTCATTTGAAAAGTCTGATACAACGAGGGTTTTAAGCAAACCTTCATGTCTTTCAATAGACCATCGGCAAAATGATGTTCTTATATCGAGACCATTTTCTAACAATTCCTGAAAAATCCTTGGTTTGTAAGGATAATAAACTTAATCGCTCATAATAATTCTACGTACCGCTGACCGAGATAAATTTGCTCCATGTCATCGACTTGAAAAGTTTTCATTCTCTTCAATTTCGCTGGCACTATTTCCATGTTTCGTGGCATTTTTCTTGTGGAACGTCTTCCAGAACTCCCCTCGTTTCTTTTGAGTATTGTTCCATGCGTATAAATATAGCGACAGTTTCTCTCAAAGTATGTTTGCTTATCCTTTTGCCCTGAAAATTATTATGAAATTGTTGCACAACTTCTGCAACATTTTTGATATCATTGAAAGTTGTGACCAAGAATACGCGATCTTCTTTTATAAATTGCATTGTTTAGGGTCGATGGTGAAGAATTTAATTTCTGTGTTTGTAATTAGAATTTAATTAAGAACGGTTTCATAAAGGTTGCAATGATAAATTCTTACTGTAATTTTAAAAATAAGTGAGATTCACAGTTATAAGTATCCATAAAAAGGAAACTCATTTGCGGCCCATCATGTATAGATGTCAATCGCTCACATGCATTCCCACCAAAGTTCTGATGAGAATTAGGTGAAGCTATTCATTTACTTTCGTTCAATTCCAGTCAAAATTGGCGCCATTGTTGTGACAAGAAATTCGATGTCATTTGTGACTCTAGGATCAGGCTCTGCGATGTAGCAAGCATTGGTGACGGCTATTGTACGAATAAAACAAACTGCGCCTACGATGTAATAAGGCTTTGTAAATAAAACCTCAAATTGTTTGTCCTACTCGGTTGGTCGCAAAATAACTTTGAATTGAAAATACTGTGTCGGAATAAATGTATAAAAAAGACACAAATAATCATTTATAAATGTAAGATAAATTTGGAGCAGGTATGTACAACCAAATGCATGATCGTTGCACACAATATTGATGAAGTTAAAGTACACATTATAAAATTTTTTGATCATGCGAATGCCGAAGAGAAAAATTTAAAATCCTACAATAATTCATCACGAGCAGAAAATTTTTTTTAAATACTTCTATTTCGACATAAAATAATTACATTTAATCATCTGAAGCTCTGAATGCGAACATTAACGCGACCGGTGTAAAAATTTTACTTGCTTCGCTTGCAAGAATTTAAAGAACATTTCAATTACTTATCGAATTTCAACATCAGCAATAGGCGCACCTGAAGCGAGTTTCAAGAAGTGCACAAAAGCAGCGTTCGATCATCGACTCCACATTTCTAATTGTGCCCGAGAAGATAGATCATCAACACAGTTAACAATATCAAGCAAAACTGCATCGCTTGCGGGGGCTGCAGTACCACCGCTGCCACCTGCGTCTCATCTCAACGAGCGCAACATCGCAACATCTTGAGTGTATCAATGTATAAATGTTTGACACCAACACCAATTTCATTATTAGTACGCGACAGAATAATAGACGTGAACGATCAGTTTAGAGCCAAAAAATCCACATTCTGCAAATGTTTATCTTCTAACTTAAACCGTTAGAAACACTCGTAAAGTATTGAAATACCCGTTGTGTGTTTATTTTTATATTTATTTATGTGTTTTTTGTATATTTGTTTGGTGTAGATTTCTTAAGGAACATAGGCTGTATATTTATTTGTTTGGTATAATGGATGGTGATTACATTTAAATATCAAAGGTTTTGCGGTCAGAAATATTCAGAAATATAAGTTTACTTTGAATGTATGCAAATTTTCAAACTAAAAGAAAGAAGAAGAAGAAGACTTGACGAAGAAAGCAAAAGAAGAGCTAGAGCAGCACTTTCTCAAGAACAAAGAGAAGAAATCCGGCAACTTGATCCTTCCCACGGTAAAGGAAACAAGGTAGGTTCAAACCAGTCTTTTTTTCGTTGACGGTGTGGGTTTGCTGACGTCAAGGCAACAAATCATTAGCAGCGCTCATATTGCATCTGGTAGCACTGCTACCCCCAATTCTGGCTCCACTATTGGCTTAACGACTTGGCGTTTTGGTGACATCATCAAGTTTGTTTGAAATAAAGCCTTTCCATTGGCTAGCCGAACAAGTGGAGGTGTATTTTCTCTCCTAGAGATGACCCTACCTTGTTTCCTCAACCGTGATCCTTCCTTAGTTACGTGGTCCGTCTGTTACGCTCTTGTCTGAATTTGCAGTATCATGGATACCGAATTCCTCAGTGTAACATTAAGGAGACCTCCTACCCTGAAATCACCTAATTCATCAATTTTTTCAAGTTTCAGTGTACACATTTATATTGCATCTAAGGGAACAAAAATGCATAAACATATGTGAAATTTAATTTGCAACGCATTTGCTTCTATGAAATTTTCGATTTTCGCAATATAAAAAAGTTATTGTGCGAACAAATGGAATTATAAAAATAGGTATAAATGCGTAAAACCCTACTCCTTCTGTAATTTTCAACGTAGAAGCTTGATTTTGATTTCATTTGACGCAGAAAGACTGTGGCATCTCGAAAAAGAAGGTTTGTTGAATTTCAAATTAGAAAAAGTTATTGATACATGTGTCAAAAAAAATTACAAAAAATTCCCAAATTTTTCACCATAAAATCTATTTTGGAATTCAAATAGAATTCCGCTTCGTTACGCTGTTTCCACTGTCCTTTAGCGTCGAATGAAACCAAAATCACGCTTCTACGTTAAAAATTGTAAAAGAAGTGGTGTTTTGCGCAAAGGAATTTTTTAATAATGAATTTTATTTGTTCGCAAAATTACTTTTTTTCTATTCCGAAAACCGAAAAATAATATAGACGCCAATCTGTTCAGAATTCAATTTTACATATCTGTTTGCATTTTTGTTCCTCTAGGTGCAATTAAAATTAAAAAATCTGAAAATTTAAAAAATTATTAAAATAAAGAAATTGTTTGGACAAAGAAATTAATAACTATTTTAATCCGAAATTCACAAAACTTACTTTTTTTTAAATGCCACAGTTTTTCCGCGTCAAATGAAACCAAAATCAAGCTTCTACGTTGAAAATTACAGAAGGAGTAGGGTTTTGCGCATATATAGATATAATATCATATGTTCGCACAATAATTTTTTTTCTATTGCGAAAATCGAAAATTTTTGTAGAAGCAAATGCGTTGCGAAATAAATTTTACATATCTGTATGCATCTTTGCTCCCCTAGGTGCAATAAAAATGTCTACAGTGAAATTTGAAATATTAGACACAGTCCAGGGTAGGACGTCCCCTAACAAAATGGCCTTTACATGCATTGATATGTTAGACATTTTATCAGGATAGATTCGGTTAGGATAGGTTTGGATAGGTTTGGATAGGAAAGGCTGGGATATGTTAGGTTAGGATAGGTTAGGTTAGGTTAGGTTAGCATGGGCTTTAAACATGAAATTGTCCTTTTCCAATTTTTCAACCTTGCGAAACTGTTCCAGTTCAACATGTGTTTAAATCCGAAGATAATCATTTATCATCTTTGCTAAAAGAACACTCAATTGTTAAAATTATAAATCTGTCAATTTCTAAAGGCAACGTTTCGATGTTACTAGCATCATCTTCAGGCTGTTCAATACAAAAAAAACTCTTAGTCACATTGGTAAAACTATGTCAATGCAAAACTTGAACTACATCAGACTGGGTAAAACGAACTATATTTAGGTAGTCACATTGCGAGAAGACTAGATAGGACTAATATTGTACAAGATTGAAACTACAGCTGACCAGTTGTTATTGCACACCAAATATTTACATGTAATCGGCACAAGAGATAGAGGCAAAATGGACGAACGGAGGTTACACACGTCTAAGCACCAGTCCTGCTGAACAACTTTAAAGCAAAAAAATCATTAGTATTTTCGTTGAGGCTAGGTTTAAGCTTATGAATGTGCTTCTGTTACTTGAATATGTTCCTTTTTTTTACCATTGTACAAAATTTTAGTATTAGAAAACAGATCTTCATTTGAGGGCGTACAACCATGATCGATACGAAAATGATTAAAAATCGAACCATGATATTTATTTGTAGTTAATCTTTGTTTTAGTGTCATCCTAGTCATGCCAATGTAACACTTACTGAGAGACTTACGTTCTCTCCTGTTGCACTCAAACTGATATATCGCATTGGCTCTGTCTAGGTCGCTGACCCGTGATCTGGAAATATTGTTTCTTACTAGGAGATCACTGATTTTGAGATTTTTTGTACAATGATGTAAAAAAAAACATATTCAAATAATAGAAGCACATTCATAAGCTTAAACCTAGCCTCAACGAAAAGTCAAATGATTTTTTGCTTTAAAGTTGTTCAGCAGGACTGGTGCTTAGACGTGTGTAACCTGCGTTCGTCCATTTTGCCTCTATCTCTTGTGCGGATTACATGTGAATATCTGGTGTGCAATAGCAACTAGTCAGATGTAGTTTCCATCTTGTATAAAATTAGTCCAATCTACTGTAGTCTTCTCGTACTGTGATTACCTATTTATAGTTTGTTTTACACAGTCTAATGTAGTTTAAGTTTTACATTGACATAGTTTTACCAATGTGATTAAGAATTTCTTTTGTATTTTACAGCCTGAAAATGATGTTAGTAACATCGGAACGTTGCCTTTAGAAATTGACTGATTTTGAATTTTAACAATTGAGTGTTCTTTTAGTAAAGATGATAAGTGATTATCTTCGTATATTAATACGTGTAGAACTGAAACATGATATTATCCGTGGAATTTCCACAGGTCCTGCTACTACATTATAATACCCATGGTTTATTTGTCTGGAGTCCGCTTCTTCCATTTCTCTGTCACGCTCTAAGGATAGTTATATTGGCCGTATCTGTGATATGAGTTTAACCAGTGCACAAGTACAAGAATATTTTTCACCACAGGTACTGTTAGGAAGAATAGATTGGCTTAAAAACAATTTAAAACAATTTATTTACCACAGGTGATACAGAGGTAGAATGTTTCTAAAGGCTAATACAATGGTCAAACTAGAGTATAGCTACCTGTGGGCCCGAATAAGTTCAGCGAAAAAGATTGTCATCCACATCTGGAAAATTTGTTCAGGAAAGGTATTGAATCCCGTCATTTTTAAAGGACCGTGCTCACAAGTTTTAAATAATCCTGGCTAGGCATTTCAGGTGTTGTAAATGCTTCTCATCTTCCGTATGTTTGCTAATACCCACGTATCAACTGATTCTGGCAGTTAAACAACTCAGAGCGTGAGCTGCGGGGATTACGGGACATTTTCCGTGCAAAGCGGTACAAAAAAACTGTTGCTTCTTTCAATGGGCACTTACAACAATTTAAAATTATAAGCTTACAAACAATTCACGCAATTATAAATAATCTGTTTCTTCCGACAGCATTTTTCAATAAAACATTGAGACACCGGGTGGCACTGGGTCTAATACCGCAGGATTTCGACCTCGTCACCCCTCTCCCTCCACCTCCGAGTTGCTACATGAAGTTGCCATTCGCGCCTATTTTTTAACTATGTAGTATTACTGAGGTTTATTAACCTATCTGTTCGCTTTACAGTTATTATTAATCACTGCATTATAATCACTACAAGTACTTAGTAAGTGGATACTATAGCGGAATACCAAAGTTAACCTGCATTAAATCAATGTAAAAAGTTATGACAACGACCGCTGGTGTTTGGCCATTCGACCCTCCATCTCGGCACTCAAAAACAGGGATTCTCTAACTTTTTTAACTTAATCGTAAACTAACTGAACTTGGCCTACCCTAACCCAACCTAACCTAACCTACTTAAACTAACTTAAGTTAACTTACCTAACCTAAATTACCCTAACCTAACATTGCTGTAGCTGCTCGGAGGTGGTGCTGTAGCTGCTCGGAGGTGGAGGGAGAGGGGTGGGCGGGGTTGAAATCCTGCGGCATTGGACTCAGTGCCACCGGGTGCCTCCATGCCCGTCGTCGATTCATTCTTTTGTATCAAATGTTGTAATTATAACCGAACGGCTTTTTTGCTTTAAGCTCTCATTTATCTTCTCAAGACCTTGCGCTTGAGGTACCTGCCATTATTTCCACTCGTGTCGACTCCCAAATCTCGAGAACCATATGATACCTTGTTGCTAGACGACAATACCTAATCACAGTGAAGAGAAAGGAAATCGATCGCTCGTGTTGCATTGAAACAGTTGCCTCTGGGCATCTTGACGACTTTCTCAACACAATTAATCGAATGCCAGGGTTTAAAAATTACGTCATCTGTTTTCAAGGTGTCTGCCTCTCGCTCTCGTGCCTGACTAAAATCAAAGAACTTATCGTAAGAAAGTACGCAATTTCTAGTATCTACAGTTCTAAATCTTGCATTGCGCTTCAATACTTCAATTTCAAACTTATGATAATGACACACTCGATAACTTCCAATAGCTTCGCACCCAGGAAGAAAAATATTCCTTTCTTAAACAACTCGGAATGAAATCGGAATTGCAAATTACCGTACCACATTGCCTTTATTTCAATAAAATCCATAAATCAAGTATAATTATTGATCACTCCAGTGAAATGAAATGACTACGAAGTATAACCTCATGCTCTGAAAAAAATTAAATCTGCCAACGCACGTAAACGCGGATGTCAGTTCAAAACATTCCAAATCGAGAGCGCCATCAAGCAGAGTTTTCTGTAACTCACTTATACACAGCTTAAGGAACGTAAATAACCTTAAGCCTTTTCCCAACTCGATTTCAGATAATTATAATACATGTCTGAACAATAAATGTGCGTTAATTTCAATGGACACAAAAGTGACCATGAAATGCCCTCATTCTCAATGAATTATCGACTTTCCGATACCTATGCAGGGACAAGGAAATTGACTGAAAACAAAACAAAAACGATTACATGACGGTATTCAAAATCATTCCCAAAAAATTAAATATGTACAAAAACTAATTCCTAGATGAGCCTCCTTCCAGAAATCAACTTCACGTGCAATATCACGTAAGCAGTCACTGCAATGGAAAATGACTCCGGAACAAATGTCTAGCCTCCTCAAAGCTCTCGACGATAGAGCCAGCCCTTACCTCAGTTGACAGGCACTATCTCCTCCACGCAGTAACAACACAGCTTGTATCACAACTAATCTCACAATGAACTATCTATCTCTAAAAATAGCCATCAAGACAGAAAGCACCAGAAAGACCAACATGCAAAATTCGTTGACAAGAACAATGGCAGTCTCGAACTACCAATCAATAAATAAATCGATGAGGAAGACTTCAATCATGCTGTTAAGGACCTCATACCCCAAATAATTTCTAACACGATGAGAATACCAGCTCAAAAGTTCGATGAAAAAGAAAAGGGTATTTGTATAACAGGAATTTCCCCTACATCAAATGCACGCGTAAATTATCCTCCGATGAGCATTTACAGGTAACTTGACCACCACAGTGTTCTCGGAAAATGCGTAATAAAAATCAAAACGCTTTCGCCTCCACTTGTGACTAAATTACTCTGATCAAATTGTTTTTTCCCTTGAAACCGATATCACAACCAGTGAACTAAGCACCATTGAACAAAAGGTTAATACCAAATGTTCCGCTAGACCTCGCAAATGCACTACCTCAACTAAACATCTACCTATAAAGATAAATAATATCAAAATAAAACATATAAATACTCGCGGTCTCAATGATAAAGTAGATGACATAAGAGTAATGTTGACTACTAGCGATATCGACATTTTATGCATCTGTGAAACATGGTTCGACTCAGGAGTCGAAAGTTCATATTTCAATATCATCGGGTACACATTGCCCCGTTATGACAGAGTCAAGAATAAAAGAGGTAGCAGTTCACAAATTTTAAAAAAGATGTCTACTAAACATTCCTATTTCCAATACGAGATAAATGCGGAAACATTGCAATGGTTTGGCTCAATGTTCAAGTGAAGAAACACAAAGTCTTTCATTATCAGCAGTCTTTATAAACATCCATCGGCATCTCTATATGAATACGTCCAACATTAGAGTTCATTGAAAATGCGCTTAAATTGATCTATGCAGCCAAAAAGGTTTTTTATGTTTTTGGGAATTTCAAAGTAAATCTGACAAATGAAAACAATCAGGTAAGCAAAATACTGTGCAGATATAATCCGTCGCAAATAGTTTAAGAACCAACACTACCAAAACTCTTTTAGACCTAGCAATTACGAACACTCCATGAATATAATTCAGCACAGAGATTTTACTCTCCTCGATCACCATTCGGTAGAATGTCTTATCAATATTGCAAAAGGGAAACAGAGACTTCGTGACATTACCAATCACAAAAACTACTACTCTTTGGAAACTTTTCTTGAAAAGCGATTGGAAAGGCGGAGTGAATGTCAATACATAGAAAATACAGATGATATCAATCTAAAAATTTCGTTTCGTACGCACTTCACCACAGACAAAGTTAAGCCAAGACATGCTAATTAGAGAACAGATGAGATGAAAGAGTTGAGCAAAGTAATGAGAAATTATCAGCGAGAGTACAAATTGAACAAATCAGGCAGCACTCTCCGAAAGCTATACAAACATCACGAGAGGATCCTATCGAAAAAAGTTAGAGAAACAAAACAAGACCACTTTCCCAAAGAACTTTTGTCGGCAAAACGAAGCCTACAAGAACGAGGGAAATCATTAGTGAAGTTGTTCAGTATAAAAACTCAGACTGTAAAACTAATTTCGATAACTCTTCAAGAACGGTAAATGACTTCAATACTTTCTTCTCAAACGTTAACAAATATAGTTTTCAAAGAAGTGTCTAGGCTTGTTCCAAACATACGGATAGGTGCAAATCCAAACGACATTTCATCCCCTAATAAGAGAAATAAATGGAGACCAGGCCGGTTCGTATTATAGAGATACGAAAAATATTATCCCCACCAAAAAATACCAAAGCAGTTGGACGTGATGACAATTGCCTTCAATATATGTAAGACGTTTTCGTGTTACAGTACCCCTGATTTGTTGGATAATAAATACATCTATAGCCCAACAAAATTTCTTGATCATTTTAAACTATCCATCATTAAGCCATAGTAAAAATCTCATGGTAAAATCTCTAGTTACAAAACAATCAGTCGCCTACCTGGTACGTTTAAAATAATAAAAAAAGATGTAACAAATAGATTTTGTTTTACATGAATGAATCACAAACTTACAGGAGGAACACCAGCACTCAAGATGCTTTGCTTAACATTACAGGAAAATAAACACGAATATAGATTAAAAATTTACCTTTCCCACTATTGCTTGTTTTCTTCAAAACGTTCGAAAATCTCGAGCATAAAAAACTCTTGCAAATATATCAAACCTCAGAATAAAGACTGCAGTATGAAAGCTACGTACAGAACCGCTCTCATGCAGCGTGCTTAAATAACAAAGTGTTACCATTCATACAAAATAACTTTGGCGTTCCGCGAGGTTCAATCATTGGCCCTCTCCTATTTTCTATTTTCATCAGTGATTTCCCCACCATGCTAGCACACACAAAAATTGCAATGTATGATGATGTCCAAATTTCCGTGATAAATTCTTTATAGCAGATTTGAAAGAAGCTCGAGTCAACGCTGAAAGCCTTCTCAAGAACCTGAAATTGCGGTATGACCAAAAGGGCTTTAAACTAAACGCAAGGAAACCGCACTGTATTGTTTTGAATCAAAGAATGCGATCAGAAAATCCCAAAAATTTACACTAGCATTTGGAGACGATAAAAGCGAGCCAGTCGACAAAGTGAAAAACCTTGGTGTTTGCTTTGACAGAAATGTGACTTGCAGTAAAATTAGCGGAACCTTAATGTTTTTCATGGCATTAAGAACACACTAAACCAAAAAATCTAGATTATTGGTGATTTAGTCTTCAGCATTATCACGTTTAGACTATTGCAGTCTAGTCTGAAGAGACATGCATCAATATCATCAAAAAGAGTCGCAAAACTGTTTGAACTTTGTGGCCAAAGGGCAGGAAACGCGATCATTCAACCCTTCTCGTAAAAAACTTGGCTGTCCACAATCCCAGAAAGATTCATCACTCATACAGCTCGACATGAAATCTTGTCTCTCTATCTTCCTCAGAGTAATGCAGACGTTGTAAAATTTCTACCATCCAATATTCCGAACAAAAAAAAACGGAGGAATGATGTCATAGTTAGTTACCGTTCATCTGACATGGGGCAAAATGCACGCTCAGTTTCTAAAGCTCTTTTGTGGAATAAGCTTCCCCAGCATGTAAAAAATTCTTTAACTGTAAAAGAGTTCAGGGTAAACGTGTAACGCCATTTTGCATCTCTGTCATAGGGAATAACGTATTGCAATATTTCGGTGTAAATTCAAACTAAACGGCCGACAATTTGTCATTAAGCCGCACAGTGCTACTATTAGGTCAGCATTTCAAACTCAGTGAAGTTGAAATGCCTATACTCGTTCAAGGCTGTTATATTCATTTCTTATAATCCTTACTGCGAAGACCTCACATTTAGCTTGTATAGCACAACCACAATTTTGTTCATTTGAAATCTATGTGTAGAAATTTTGTAGTCATTTGTTGCTCTTACGCGATACCAATTTTCCCGTGTCTGTACTATCTCATGCACCCACATCTGTATGTTATTATATGGAATGCCGAGAAGGTGCACAGCCTAAAATGTTTTTTTGTTTTTCTGAGACTGTAACTTGATTTTTCTGAAATTTCTGTCAGAAAATTTGAAATTGGCTCATTTTTTGCGCTGTGTCTTTTTATTTTCTCTTAGTTTTTTTCGATTACTCTGAGCAATATACTCGTACTTTTGATGTAGCAATATGAAGTGCTTATTTTTTTCCTGAAAAGAGTGAAAGCCATGATGATTACATTCGTTTAACGCTCTGCGATTAGTTAGCAATGAACTTCTAATCAGGAATAACTCGAAATTTCAGTAAATAAATCAGCACACTTGCTCACTGTTTCAAAAAGAGATCTATTGCTACCCCGGTGAGCGTCTAATGCTTCTGTATCCCAAAATATCAATTTATATTTGAAAAAAACGTAATATCTCACTCATCAAATGATGAACAAGCACTGAAATTCATTTTTACTTGTATGTTTGTTTCTTTGTTTTATTTGTGTGTGATGTGCTCTGTTTTTTTATAAATCACTCTTGAAAAATCTACCAGTTGAAAAATCCCTGAGGACTGGATTTCAGCCTGTTTCTGAAGAATGATTGATGTCTTTTCTTCTATCGTTTTAACTCATAGCGAAGAACCTCAAAGGCATTTCCCAGTAGGATTTTAAATATTTGTAAGCATTCGATCTTCTAGCCTTAGATAAAATATACGAGAGAAAAAGTTTGATTGTTTCTCTCAATCACAAAACTAACTCCTGACATGGCAACGGTACACCTTGTACGGTTTGTCTATCAATTAAGAACTTTTTTTGTTAAGATATTCTTAAAACCAACATGTTGAAATACATTTCATTTGTCAACTTTCTGTGAAAAAACGATTTTTCTCTTTCTTTTTGTGGTAACAACAAATCATTATAATTCATTGTTATTAAAAAATTATTATTATTTATTTATTACGGACAACAAATGCTAGATCTTTTATTTACCTAGTCCCCTCAGAAATTTTTTCCTCATAGGAATGAGCTACGTTTTCGCTATAGATGATTTCACTTCCACTATAGTTTAAAGTCTAAACCACGCTCTCATTTATGCATAAGCATTTGTTTACCTCTGGCGCTCTGCAAAGTAACGTGTTTTAATATCCCATCGCACTTTTCATTTTATTTTTATAATTCACTTTAAATGCTAGACAAACTCACCGACAGCAAAGGCAGATCAGCTCGCTAAACAGCCCGAGTTGTTACCATGTTGCTAAAACGGACATCAACGCTCACTGAACATTGTTACGCTGTGCACTAAGAAGCAGCAGTGGTCACTCGTCGAGTTGCCATGGTTACTTGAGACAAGGCGTCGTTGTTGCCCTAGCAACTGCAATAGCTATTTCATTATGACGCAGAAATCTTAGGATCCTTGAAAAATTAACTGAGAGAAACCTAACATCCTTGATAGTGCTGCTAGCCTAACCCAGTCACGCCTCTCATTACATTCAGAAGCTTTTTTCACTGCACAACCAAGAAGCGGACGTATGAAACCGAGCTGCCTCTAGTTGGTTCGAAGGTCGACGACAATCGATTGCAGCTAAGACGAGGATGACG
>JACJUY010001684.1:0-79256 GCA_014220935.1 Platorchestia sp. MABIK | reverse complement strand
TTTTAGCCATGGTTTTTTTTTATAAAAAAAACACGTTTTTTATAAAAAAAACAGAACGTTTTTTTTTTAGTCACATCTCTAGGCAGGCCTTCTTATGGTGGATGTTGAGTTTAATGAGCACACAAAAATTTAAAAATTCTGTTCCAGAGAATAACTAAAGGAACACATCCAAGAACATTTTACACAAATGACATTTTGCTCTCTGATACAAAATTTTTGAGTAATTAAACTTTGAAGTAGTCACGAAACAAGTGTGGCTGTACGCCTTTTGTTTGCGATAGATGGATTGAAATCTCGGTAGTCAAAGAGGAAAGGAAAATCAAATCAGAGAGAGGAAAATGCACAGAAAGAGAAGGACAGAATAGGTGAAAAAATAGAATAGCAGGAGTAGCAATGGTATGCATGTACGTGCCTACCTCCATAACCTATAATCAGCATGGGATAATACTAACCACAATGGGCATTTACCAATTAAATTCATTTGACATTATGAATTGGACATGTGAATCAAGACATGTGAATTAAGACATGTGATTGATCACACAGCAAATATTGAACAAAATGGCATATAAAATGAGGTCAAACATAATGCAAGTATAAAGTGTGCGCTTAGACTAACAATATAAAACATTAAAAACACTTTTGTCGAGAGGTGCTCTGGCACCGACAACCAGAAGAGCTTTAAACGCACTACATGTGAACTCATTTTGCTTCTTGAGAAATTTTGAGTCTTGCAAAGCCCATTGATGTATATGTAGCCTGGGGACTTATGAACTTTGTCGCTTGACGCCTGGTCAGCTTCAATGGTTGCCGATTTGTTGGTGGAGCTGCACTCGCTGGTTCTGAGAGATTGCAATTCATCTAGGCTACTGCACGTTGCTTGATATTCATAGAAACTTCGACTTTGCAGACTTCATTGGTATGTGTTTCACAGATGGATTTGTGAACTTTGTTGCCAACTTCCGGTGCTTTTATTCAATCAATGCACCATGACTGAGAAATCTGCAGCAATGCTGCCTTCCCCACACCAACACTTATCCCTCGTACAATTTTCCAAAAAAAAACTCTTTCTTCTTGTGTCCTTTTACGCGTTTCTCTTTATTTCTTTTACTTCTAGAAGGTTCTCAAATCTTCATTGTCAGAAAGACAGTATTTTACTCCTGATTGGGAGAGTTCTTGCTTGTTCGACTTCTCATTGGTTATGTCCTCGCACTTTTTTACAACTCGCAAACTCCCATGCCTGTCATTGGTGCATATGGTGCGTGAGTTACAGGCCCACGCCATTTTGCCTTGGTTGCAGGCCCACGCAACAGTTTTTCTGAATCACAATAGACATTCCAAACATTCCAATGTCTGTTTACATTGCAGCTTTGTTTAAAGGGAGCTACTATTCTGTACTTTACCTAATTCAACAAATTTTTCAAATTTCACAGTCCACGTTTCTACTGCATCTAGAGGAACGAAAATGAATACTGATTTGTAAAATTGAATTCCTAACACATTTTCTTCTATAAAAAATTTTCATTTTTGCAATAGAAACAAAGTTATTGTGCAAACATAAGAAAAAATATGTTTACTTCTGCAAAACTATTCCCACTCTACAATTTTTGACGTAGAAGCGCAATTGTGGTCTCATTTGACGCAGAAAGACTGTAGAAACCTTGAAACAAAGAATTTTTTGAATTTTGAACTAGAAAAAAAGTTGTTGCTACACATGTTCAACAATTGAAATTTTCTGTTAAAACAAAAATTTTCAAAAGCGCAAATGTGTTCAGAATTCCATTTTACATATCTGTATTCATTTTTGTTCACCTAGTTGCAATATAAACGTGTAAGCTTAGAATGGAGAAATAATCTAGGATTAACATGGAGATGAAATTTTTTGGAAAAATGTAATGATGAATTTTCCTAATTCAAAATTTAAAAAATCCTTTGTTACAAGGTTTCTACAGTTTTTCCGCATGGAATGAGACCACAATCGCGCTTCTACGTAAAAAATTGTAGAGTGGGGAAAGTTTTCCGCAAGTATGTATATTTTTTCTCATGTTTGCACAATAACTTTGTTTCTATTGCAAAAATTAAAATTTTTTGTCGATGAAAATGTGTTTAGAATTCAATTTTACATATCTGTAATCATTTTCCTTCCTATAGATGCAATAGCAATGCAAACAGTGAACCTTGAAAAATTTGGTAAATTAGGTCATGTACAGGGTAGTGCTCCCCTTAATTTGCCTAACAAAATATATATATACACACTTCATAATCCATTTCATTACAAAGTTATAGGAACGTCATATATAACAGTAAAGAACCAGACACATAAATGAGCTGTAATATGGTGATGTGATGATAGGTTAGATTAGGTTAGGTAATGTTAGGCTAGTTAAATAGACTAACCTTAACTAAACTAAATAAACATAACTTAGCTATACCAACACTGATAGTTCCCGCCAAAATACTGCGCGTGTTCCAACAATGCAAGTATGACGCAGACAACTATACAGTGTAGAATATCAGGGAACTTTATTATGACCGAACACGATGGCGCTTCGGAACTATGAGTAGCAGTCAAACAAATTTTTTTCAACGATTTCTATCGTACCTCAAAATCTTAATCAGCACCCTAGTTTTGATCAATAATGACCAGAAATAAGTTATTAACATGTTATAATACAAAACAAATCACAAAAACGCTAATTTCATGTAGCTTTCCCATGTAAAGTAGAAGAATGAACTATGATAAGACAGAGCGTCACCATGCTACTCAGACGACATTTTGGAGATAACTGAATCGCCGTGACTGTCGAAAGGAACGTGAAAGGAACGTACTCTCGTTCAAATGATTACACATTGTGTTAAAATGTAATTTTACACCATAATTTTTTCAGTATTTTGACATTTTGACATTGTAAAGAGAAAACTTTCAGCTCTACGAAGAGGTAATTTTTTCTAGAAAAAAAAGTCCATATTTACAGTAATTTTTTATTGTTCCCCACACACCGTAGCAGACAGAATAAACTCCAGTCTTTTCAAAGGAAGAAATCAGCCTTGCGATCAAGTCCCGGCCAGAAAAACCACTTGCTGGATGTAAATGGAGTGTGGAGAAGTTCCTTTGACATCATTCCGATGTTTCTATCCTGCCCCAACAATTAGGCAGTGTGTATGCAGTGTCATGTACTGATGTTAAATCAAGGATATAATGATTAATTGCAATGTAATGAGACACTTAAAAGTTTAATCCTATGAACGTGGTGCGAAATAGTTGAAATGTAAATCAAGTTTTTCCCTAATATTGTTTGTAAAATTATATAACATCTTTGTTTGCATTGAAGTGCTTAGATTGAGAATATTAATCTATGAATAAGAATTTGTTATATCAAGTTAATGATAATCAAGATTTTGTCAGCCAAATAAATGACTTTGTTTTAACATTTTTCATCAGGAATAGAAATGTAATAAATTCCATATATGACTTAGTCATCTAAAATTGCAACAAGAGTCTCTAGAAGCAAATTAAGAATCATTTAATTCCTGTGCTTACATTTGTGAATAAAATACTCTAATTCACTTTGCCCATTTTTTGTTTTTATGAACAGAAATTTTTTTTTTTCAAATGACGCTTTCCAATTTCATTTGTTATACATTTGAATAAATGAAAATTCATGTTCAAAGCGTGATACTTTTTAGTAAACGTTACACGTTCGTCCAACTAAATCACGTTCGAAGACTTTTGTTACATTACAGAAATAATTGAAGATTTGTGTGCAGAGTTCATTAAAACTAACAGCAATGGATGCTCAAAAAGTTTGACAGAGCATGTAGAAATTTTAATTGGTGGAAAATATCAAATAGCATATCTTTCTGAGCAATCATGCTCAAGTAATGAGTAAGTAATAACTATCTGCAATATAGGATGCACCTCCTTTAGAAGTTACCCTTCTAGATCTTTTGTGTGCCCACAAAAAGTTAATATCTCTTATTACATTGAGACCATCTTCAATATACTTCAAACAGTGAGGTTATAAAACTTTGTTATACACTCATTGGTACTATTACCGGTAACTGAGGAAAATAATATTTTAGCCACTCGGCCTTAGCACAAAGGGATGTCTCTATTCTTTTCATGAAATTAAAGTGTGTGTAAAATACCATGAACACTATAGCTAAATACTCCAAATAATACGCATGTTAAAAATTGAGTTAGAAGCGATACTATGAGAGAAATATTGTATTTTTTTGCGCACTTTTCTTCTGAAATGCCTGCTTTTTAACAGGTTATCGTATTTTTGAGAAATAATTAAAAATGTGAAACAAAAGTGTTGCACCTTTATATCATCCCTGCAAGTTGTTCAACTTCATTGCTTCATTTGGTAATTTGCTCAACACTCGTAAATATTAATGCTTGGAATTGATGCCTCCTCCGGATGATTATTCTTTGAGTGATGATTCAAAGCGGATAATGGTGTGCGTCAGTCCTATCTCGAAATTTATGAGAAGCGAAGGCCAACGCAAATGCTCTGACGCTGTTGGCCCTCAACTTCAAGTTCAAGCGATTGAGCGTGCAAAGGTTTTTCAATATTTGCGTTGTGATTCATTAGGTTTGTCAATGCTTATATTTTATATTCATATTTGTGAGGTATAGCTAAATGATGCAACAATTTGAGAGAAGTGCTAGTATTAAACTCAGAGTGAGGACATTTAAATGCCCTTTTAATGATGAAGGATAAGTTTTACTTTGAAGACAACGCAATTGGGTTTATCAAAAAAGAAATCTTTAAAAGACAAGAATGTTGAATATTATAGAGAGAAATAGCCACTTGAAGTTGTTTATAAACTCAAGCACATAACTGAATTAAATTTTTGAAAAGTTTAAAATCCTTGATTATTTACTGATCATTAGTCTAAAAATTCATCAAATGACAATGACAACATTAATCAAATCACATTGAAAAAATTTAAAACATGTAAATGACACAAAATATTATTGACCAAATGAACCTTCCATCATAAAATGAGAAGAAAAAGTGAACTATTTTTACGGTCATTCCTAAAAATTTGAAACTTTTTTCTAATTTGTGCCCTCCATTCTTTAAATTACACCCTGCAACTATATAATGTTTTTCTTACCTAAACGTAACTCATGTTATATCTCTAAAATGACGCATCAGCGAGCAAAATGTCATTCGTGTAAATGCGTTTAGATGTGCTCCTCTATGATTCTTGGGAATCAAATTTATAAATTCCGTGAGAGCATTAAACTCAGTCTTGACCCTTCTTCTAGTTGAATAGTTTTTGTTACGTTAAGGATCATCATTTTTTGGTGCACTGCTGTCTTGTTTTCCAATGACTGACTTCAATCTCAAACTTTAACCTTGCTTTACAAAATTTCTCGAAAAATTTTTCTGAGCCGGATCTTCTACAGGAACATGACCTCTGCATAATTTTTAATCTCCCTAACATTTCATACCAAATTTGCTTTCATATATCCTCTCTTTGAAACACCTTTGTTGCAGTTAGGGAGGCTTAAAGCAACTCATCTAACTTTAAAATCATATTGAATGTATTCAATTCAATGGAAAAATGTCTTCAGCTGTGCTGCTTAAAAATTTTCCAGCAGCACCTTATGATAAGTGGAGAAATATAAATGAGCTTTCTACAGCCTTGCATTTTGTTGTCTACCTGACAACATCCAAGTAGACCAACATTGAAATATAGGTGCCCAGGTCAATATTGAATTTGTTGTTGTCATCGATTTTAAAATTTTGTTGCGAGATCTTGTTAATTGGATACATTTCAAGACGTTTACACAAATGACATTGTGCTTGCAAATCCTTAGTTTGCAAAATATAGCATAAATAACGTTTGGGTAAGGATAGCATTAACAGCAGTTTTGATATGGCTCTTCCGGCGCTTCACGTACCCGGACCACGGCAAATTTTTTGGCGGAAGACATCGGCCTTGGTAGGGCTAAGTTAACCCTCGTCGACTAACTGGGCACTCGAGTAGACAGCATGCCGGCGCGGTGTGAAGGAATGAAATATAGGGTTGCCATATACCACTAGAATTGTCTCCACAAGCTCTATTGAATGAACACAGTATAGAGCGTGTGGTAAGGGAGAGTAAGGGGTGAGTAGGCAATAAAATAAAGCGTGCTGCGCCGACTCAGTCTGTGCACTCGAGTGCCCAGGGTAGGTTGTGCGCTGCGCAGGCTGGTGTCTACTCGAGTAGCCAGCTTTCACTGTGAGGCTTGCGCCGACTGTCTGTGCACCGAGTGCCCAGGGTAGGTTGTGTGCTGCGCAGGCTGTTGTCTACTCGAGTAGCCAGCTTTCACTGTGAGGCTTGGGCCAACTCAGTCTGTGCACTCGAGTGCCCAATGTCTTATCAGTGTGTGAAATAGAGTAATAATAATAATTATAATAATACTGGCCATCTATAGATGTTTATCTGTGACAATACTGTTATCTCTTCCATTTCTTTATATGTCTAGGACAGATCTCTAATTTGTATACAGAGAGTGTGCTAGATAGAAACTGTCACTATGCGAAGAATGCGAAGACTAGGTTCAGAAGAAATACAAAAATTATTTGAGAGCTTTGAGAACTCAGATGAGGATGATGACAACCATTCAGCTATTGTGCAGCAGGTCATACAGGAAGAGGAGACGGACTTCAACGCGGAGGAGCTGGTGGAGCTTCATGACGATTTGCAGCACCTAGTCAAGATGGCCCATACTTTAGCTGGGACACGAGAAACCACTTCAGGAGCGGCCAAAACACCTAACGATCCTGAAGAAGAGCCTCAATATGTGCTTCTGACATCTGCAGCATCATCAGGGACACCAACTAGTACAGTTGCAGGAGTCGAGGTGTTGATTCATGATCACGACCCTGTTCCATCAACGTCCACATGCGTTCGTAGGAGTGATCGTGCGCAACAAACACCACGTTCTACGTATGTTGAATCATCGAGTGATGAAGAGAAGGAGATCAGTGCTACTACAGTACTTCAATCGACCCCTGTTTTCCGCCGGGGTCGCCGTCGGACGAATACTATCAAAGAAACAGTTGCGAGCGATCTCCACGGCAGTACAAGGCTGGTGCAGCCTCTCAGCAAAAGAGAAAAGATCCCGTGGGAGGAAACCGACAATGAACCTGTTGAGGCATTGCCTTTCAAGCCTGAACGCCCAGGCATCCAGATTGATGTCGGAGATGATTTCGACGAGGTGGCTGCATTTATGCTCTTCATGGACGATGACATCTGGGACACCATTGCTCGCGAGACTAACCGCTATTACCACAACAGGGTGCCGAGACAAGAAATCCGTGGTGGTCAAAATGATGTCAGCCCGGCTGAGGCCCTTGCTTACATCGGGATCCTCATCCTACTCGGCCCCCTAGCAACATTCGAACACCATGGAAGAGGGACTCAATATTTAGGAATGACATAATATCAAATTCTATGTCTTTCAGCCGATTCATCCCCATACACAACAATTTCCATCTTGAAGACAATGCAACACTGCCGAACAAAGATACTATTGCATACAAAACATGTCGCGTTCAGCCCTTGTTAGGTCCGCTGGAAGAGAAATGTCGCTCTGTGTACAAGGCCGAAACAAGGTACCTCTCAATTGATGAAGGTAGTGTGCCTGCCTTCATGCATTCGTGCACCGAGCCGCTTAAAAGCGCTCGTCGCGTATGAGTAATCGCATTTTGACTGAGCTGTTCCCGCCGATAGCTCCGGCCCTAGCCCAGCTCCGACGTCCAGTAAAACTCCTCTAAATCGTCTCCGACTTTGATTCTCCGGAAGTAGTAACCACGACGTCACATTGGTGGCCAGTAAACGACGCACCCACGACAAGATTTGTTGATGAAGATTGAGAAAAAGAACATCTAGTGACTACAGCAAATCAAAGGTCGTCAAGAATGAAAAGAACTATCGTGAAGATCGTCTGGTGACGAAGAATTATAAGGAAGAGGATCTGCAGAGACATTTAGAGCATCAATAATCCGAGAATAAGGACAGCGTCTACAGAGACCTTCAGAGATCTACGGGTGACTACAGACCTACAGTGCGACGTGGTTTTTCAGCCGTCTACAGCTACGTTATCTTCGTGCTACGGACGAAGTAGGAACGGTGCATCGCCTACAACGACTGCGGACATCGTGCGACGACTAAAACTACAATTTAAGATAAGTAACGCAGCCACAGTTATTATAATTGTTATAGTACCGTTGCAGCCTATATTTTCATTGAGCCTAAGGCAGCAGCAGAGGTAGAGTTTTTGCAGACAGTTTTTTTTTGCATTAGCCTGTGCGAGCAGGCGTCAAGGCCACACGAACGCTGCACTGCAGCAAGCTAGCAGTATATTCAATGACCCCTAGGCGTGAGATGCTTTTAAGAGTTTAATAGAGCTGTTTTTTAGAGTGGCAGCAGCATTTTTCTATTTTATACAAGTGTTAGTGGAAGTAATTTGAATTTTAAAATTATTTTTGTCTTGTTTTAATCACTGTTTTATAAATTTGTGGTGTAAGATGTCTAATACCTAGATGTCAAACATAACGTAAATATGTCTGACAATTCTGTGACCAGAGTTGTTGGACCGAGTGATTTGGTAACTGATGTTACTATCGTAACTAAATTAGTACAGAATGATCTAACCTACCATGTTTTTGCTAAAATTAGGTTATGGTCCGAGCATTCAAGACCGCCTGAACTAAATCTATTGGCGACAGAGCCGTAAGTCTGAGTATTTAGTGGAGTGACTATATTTTAATTAATTTTTTGTGTCATTTTCGAAGTTCAATTATGAGTTTTCTTGCTGGTTGTGTCTGGTAGGATGTTGCTTGCAGGAAGTAGTGACTGTCAATTTGCCCAAAGGTAGTGCTGAAGACCTTTGTAAAACTCAACGTTCTATCATTAGAGAGTAAGAAAATTGTTGTCGTGCATAAGATGCATAAGTTGCATAAGGGGCATTATAAGTCATCACGAGAGAAAGAAATAAAGGATACCGGGGCATTATAAGTTGTCTCGAGAGAAGAAAATAAGAGGTAAATGATACCGAAAGTTGCATTACAAGGCTGTGGATATATCTGGGAAATGGTTTAATAGTACCAGGTAAATCTACCAGCAGGGTAATAGTATTGAATTAACGCAGACAAGTGAATGAGCTTTGAGATTAGCTTTAATCGTAAATTGCGTGATAGCACTCCGACTTTAGTTCATGAACTTTGGTGGAATGAATACCATTGATAATGACGGTCAGAGGTTATCATTGTAGATTGCGATTGTCATTGTGCTGGCGAATTGAAGAAGTACCAAACGAGAGTAATAAGTAATGAAGAATTATGAGAGGCGATGTGCGCCCATTAATTAACCACACGTGGTGGTCTGGTAAGTAAAACGAGTAATAGAGTAAGAGTAATAAACGAGAAAGAGTAACGAGTAATAATGTGCAGTTGCGGTGTAGCGCATGCAGAGAAAGTATTTTTTTTGCTTTGCCAAGTGGCAGATATTTTTTTTCCTTCGGCTCAAGGCCGACGCAAGGCGTGCAGTACTGACAGCAAGCACAGGCTTTGCAGAGGCTGTGATGTTAGTAATACTCTGAAGCAATATGACTAGGCAAATAGTCATGAATGTGACTGGTGGATAGTCATGAAAAAGATGTGTTTTGGTCGATTAAAGGATAATTGACGAGTGCACACTATTAGAAGTAAGAGCAAAATTTAATTTATTTCTTGGTCATTTGTCAAATGAGAGAGGTTTCATTTATTATTTTTTGAGCACGTTTAAACGATCAAGTGCGTCATAATAGTCATTTTACAAGCCTACTCGAATTTCATGATCAGTAAAGCTTCATGCTATGTAATTTGAAATGTAATTAATCGTAAAAGAATGCAATTAATCGTCAAGTTATCAAAATTTTCCACTGTACAATTTACACCTGATTGAACGATTAAAATTCAGAACATTTTACGTCAACATTGATTTTTACCTTGACAACTATTCGTGTACATGTACCGTAAAAGTATGTTCTTACGTATGTTTCTTATGTATTCAGCTATGTATTTCTATTGTTTTTGCTTCATTTTAACCACGTATAAGGTTGAGCTTTTAACTTTTTGATCAAGGCATTAATGTAACGCAAGATGCGAAATGTAAAGTAACCGTTTACAGTATAACAGTATAACACAATATGACAAAATTTAATAATCTTGTGTAAAAGCATGTGATTGTTGGCATGTTGTTCAAGAAGTGACGACTTTGCACATGTTTAAATTTTTTTTGCCGTGCATTGTCTGGGAACGTTTCAAGCGAGCATTCTCATGTCTTGGTATAAATTAAAATGCTAAATTCAAACTTTTAATACGGATTGGAAAATTCGAGCGACATCCGATTGCTGTTGCCGAGATTTTAATGAGACAAAGTGTTTTCGGTCTCTCAGCAAATTAAATGCCTGTTCGGAATTTATTGAGTCAGCATTCGTTCTCTGAGGAAACTTAAATGGTAATGAGAAACCTGTTTTGTCAGAAATTTAAATTTTTGACTTGAAGTTTCAAGAAAATTTACTTGTCGTTAACTAAATAGTAAGATTCGACAAATGTTTCACCTCGACACTCAAAGTGTTTCTCATTTTACTTTATTTATGTATTCATGTGCTAAATTTCGCGCATGAAGCCATGCTAATCTTCTTGTTTTCTTTTCAATTGCAGGTAACGTGTTTGTGCTGGCAATTAAGTAAGTAACTTGCGAGCTGTTTCCTGTCTTTATTCAAGACAGAATCAAGAGTATTCAAGAGAATCAAGAGTTCTCTCACAGTTTTGAATCTTTCTTCTAGCACTCTTCTAAGTTTTCTTTTCGTTCCAACTCATCGGAGACAAGAAAAATTTAAAATTAGGATTAACTACGACCAACGGTGTTTAAACAACTGGAACAATGTTGTATAGTTGTTTTCGTAACTTGCTATTAGAAAGTGCATAGCAATTGTTTTGTTTCCTAAACTTGTTTTTTTCTTAACAGTTCCATTGAGATCAAATAATTTTCAGTTGAAAGTTTTCTTTTGTTTGACGAGTATTTAATTACCTTCGGACTATGATTTCATTTACAATAAAATTTTTGTCCTTGTACGGAACTAATAAAAATTGTGAACTTCGACATTATGGGAGAGGAATCGACTTAATTTGACATAACTTTCATCTTCAAGTTTGGTAACCATATTTTTACCATTGGTAATTGTTCATTTGTTTAACGATTCGTTCGTTCATTTTTAGTAATACCTATTAATTGTTTATCTTTGTGCTTTTTGTGTCACCATGGTTGTAAGTTGGTGTAACCTTGGTTGGAAGGGACATTCTGGTATGAGGGTTTATAATCCAAATAAACCCCACAAATACCACATCAAGTTCTACAAAATGGTAGAAACTGCCACAGGATACCTCTCCAATTTCATTGTGCATGACACAACGCCCCGTACTGTTGATGAGGTAGTCCTGACACTACTGGACAAATCACTCTGCAAACCTTTTGAGGGCTACTCTGTAGTAACCGATAGGTTTTCACTTTGCCGGACCTGTATTGGCATCTCAGGACTAAATTAGGGTATGAGGCAACCAGAACCTGCCTCCCCAACCGACATCAGTTCCCGGACCGACTGAAGGTTGGGAAGAAGAAGCCAAAGGGCAACATTGAGAGTGTTGCTGCAATGAACGCCGGCGCAACGCTTACTGCTATGAGGTGGACCGACTCCAAAGACGTTTATATCTCTACAGAAGCTACTGCTCGAAGGATTGAGTGTCCAGCACAGTGAGGACGGATCACAGTGACCAAACCTGAAATGGTGCCCCTTTACAATAAGCAAATGGAAAGAGTGGACCTCAATGATTATCTTGAGGGCAAGTACTCTCCCTGCCGTGCAGCCAAAAAGATGCGGAGCAAACTAGCAGTCTACCTCATTAGCATGCAATAACAAATGCATACATAATCCACAGAATGGGGACAAGGAAGGCAACAGTGCGACAGAGTGCTCATTTCAACTTCAGGGAGAAGCTTGGCAACATGCTGTTGATGCTGTGTGACACCCGCCCTGCTCAGAAGTATGCTATCAGAGCTCCAATTCCTGTCGGCTTGGGACATCTGCCTAAAGTTTACCCTCCACTGCAAAGCGAGCTGGAAAAGGCAAGGAGCAACCCGGATGCAGCAGCAGGTAAACTGAAGCGGCAGCTCCACCGGTGTCAGCTGGAAGGATGCAAACAGAAGTCCATCATCTACTGCATCGAATGCAACAGGTGCTTCTGCATGAGGCCCGATAAAGAGTGCTTTCTAATCTACCACCAGAACTTGCAGGTGCATAAAGCAGCAGAATCAGAGGACACCAGCAACAGCAGTACTGTGGAGTCAGCAACGGAAGCTCCAGCTGAAGCTGAACAAGATCCAGCACCCCAAGTTCAGCCCCGAGTCAATCCGCGGCGAGCTGATAAGCAGACATTGCCAGCTCCGGTGACTCCTTGCCCTGAAAAACGGGCCAGAAAGTCTCCTCGGACCCCGCAATAGAGTGTCATCAACCATATCAATCGATGAATAATTAGCTAGCTAGTATGCTTACTGTTTTTACCATATGCTTGTTCTGTGAACGTATAGCTGTACTGTGTTGTTAGTAAAATAAAAGTTTGGTGTGGTGGTTGGGTGGATTTTTTTGTGCGAGTAAATGGGTCAAACTATAAAAGTTCACTGTTTTGTAGAGTAGAACACATGTTTAGTTAGGTTTTTGGCTAAGTAAAAATAGTATTGATTTCTCATTCTAACATGCCCATATCTTTTGAACTAATTATCGCAAAGAAAAAATAAAAGCACCATTGGATTCAGCAAGGTTATTTCTATCCAAATCCGCTCAGAAATATAACAAAAATGGCAACAAAATAAAATACATGATTTTTAAAAATAAACTTTTTTTTTTAATCTATGGACTTTGACGCCTTACATAACACAAACGGCAAAAGCTACTTCAAAATCTTTTATTCCAATGTAAAGGGTACCTATTTCTCTACAAAAACATGCATTTTCAAACTATTTATTATAATAAGCATACAACAAGTAAAATAGCAAAGACAAAAATGGTTATGTTTTTGCAAAGTTAACTAGTATTTTTCACACAAAAATACCCATATCTTCTGATCTAATTGTTACAGGAAAAAAATAAAGACACCATTGGATTTAGCAGGTCTTTTTCTATACAAATCAGCATGAAAATATTACAAGTGTCAAGATAAAAAAATGGCACAACTTCTAAAAAAATATATTTCTTAAAAAGTCATTGAACTTTTACACCTTATATCCCACAAATGCCACAAGCTATTTCAAAATTGTTTTTTTCAATGTAAAGAAAAGCTATTTTTTTACTAAAACATGCAGTTTCAAACAATTATCTATAATAATAAGCGTGCTGGAAGTAAAATAGCAAAGGCAATATTGCGCGCTATTTCGGTAATGTCAGCATGTCGGCGGGGATTAAGTTTAGTTATTTTAGATTTACCTAGGTTAGTTTACTTTAATTTATTTAATTTACCTAACGTTATCTAGTCTAACCTCACCTATTGTTACGTCAAAACCGCATTCTGCTTATTTATGTGTCCGATTGTTCAATTTTATGAATCACGTTCCTATAACTTCAGAGTTAAATATCTCATAAACTAAGCCTTTGCAAGCACAATGTTTTCATGTAAAACTCCTTCAATTGTACCATATTACCCATTTGTGACAACAAAATTATCTAAATCATTGACAACATTAAATTCAATACTGACCGGTGCCCATAGCTAAAGTAGCACTATCAATAACTCAACATTTGCAAGTTAAAATAATTTTTACATGCACTAATCCACTCAAATGAGAAATCTTTATACAGAGCCTGAATCAAGCAAGAATATCATAATTAAAAATAAGTTAAACATAAACTTTAAACTTACTGTCGAAGATCAGCTATTTCATCTATTTTGGAAATTATGAGGCGATGCTCAAGAATTAGGTGCTCCTGCAGAGGCTGACTATCAGGAACAACAACGAAAATTTTCGTGCACAGAGGACATTGAACGGGCACCTCAGGCTGACTCAAGTCAAAATCCATCATTGCAAGATCACCTCCGTTAATGATACCATCTCTCATGCCCAACATCTTCACAAAGGGGTCATAAACCATAAACTACAGCCGAAGGACTTTTCTGTACAAAATTTCAACTGACGCTGATATGGCTTAGTTTTTTCTCTTTTGATGGCAAAGTAAAACACTTACATCCATTCTACCATTCATTTCCGCCAGTTCAAATAACCTAGAACCCAATTGCCTCCCCATTCCGGACTTGGAGAGTGGTATTAAAGACACACCATCATAGCACCGCCTAGCCCTGAAGATAACAGTACATGGTACCATAAAAGTGAAGAAACTGAGGCGGTAACGTCCACATGGGATTTTACTTTCTTCTTTTGCGTATCTAGCTAGAAGAGTAGAAAAATAGAACTACTTATCCCGATGATTTTTAATTTCTGTGTCTCTTATTGTGTTACAAGGAAAAACAATTGTTTTCAATACGTGCAGTTGTCAACATTATTATTTTCTACTTAATATGCAAAGACTATTTACATCTTTATACAACTCTATTTTGAACAATGCTTATATTTCAAAATAAGTAACAACCCAAATTTACGGCTTAACCTTCATGACTTTGTTGATATTTATCAATCACGGCTAAAATAAACGGAAAATAAGCATTTCTAACAGGTTTACATCAGAAAAGTGCGTAAAATAAAACAGGCAACAACGAACCGTCTTGGCAGCGGCCTGCCGGTCAACAACGCTAGTTCAAAGTCTGATAGCGTTTGAAATTACAGAAGCATCTTGTTTTTGTCAATTAAAGAATCTCTATTATCTTGAATGACGGAAAACTCTGCTTGGTAGGATTTAAAAAATGCTTCGAAAGATATACAGTGATTTCGGTCAAAAACACCGGCAGGCCGCAGCCGAGACGGTACAGAAACGGTTTTGTGAAAAACAGAAATTTCTTGAGATACCTTCCTGACTCGCGCGCTGTCAAAACACAACATTTCATTAATTTCATTCACATGCAACTTTCGAAATAATGCACCAATCGAGTTCAAATTACTTTCAAAAGAAAGAATGAAACTTTCTTAAGAGAAAATGGTAAGCCAAAATTCCTTAGCATTCACAGACAAAAGGCAGCGAAATTTCCGTAACCCCTCAATGAAAGGCAGATTTTTTCGATGAGCCTCATTTTGTCTCGAAGCTAAATTCTAAACCATAGCACCTAAAAACTTCAAATTAGTTTCAATTTCAACATCAAATCATTTTTCACTCCAAAATGTATGACAAAACTCTCCTATGCTTTTTGGGAAGACAGGGAGCGAAGTTCCCGTAACCCCTCGATGGGAGGTTACTTTTTTCGGTGAGCCTCATCTCAAAGCTAACTTCTAAACTATGGCACCTAAAAACTTAGTTTACAAATTAGTTTCAATTTGTAGACCAAATCATTCTTCACGCCTAAATGTATGACAAAACTCTCTTACGCTTTTTGGGAGGACAGAGAGCGAAGTTCCCGTAACCCCTCGATCGGAGGCAGATTCTTTCGATGAGCTTCATTTTCTTTTTATGCTAATTTCTAAACTATAACACCTAAAAACTTTAAATTAGTTTCAATTTGTATAGCAAATTATTTTTTACGCTAAAATGCAAAACAAAACTCTCATACGTCTCCTGGCGGGGCAGGGAGCCAAGTTTCCGCATCCCCTCGATCAGTGTCATATTTTTTCGATGAACCTCATTTTCTCTTTACGCTAATTTCTAAAGTATAACACCTAAAACTTCAAATTAGTTTGAATTTCAACATCAAATCATTCTTCACGCCAAAATGTATGCCGAAACTCTCCTACGTTTTTGGGAGGATAGGGAGCGAAGTTCCCGTACCCCCTCAATGGGAGGCAGATTTTTTAAGCTACAGTCTGAAAACAAAAAAAATAGGTTTGGCACTCTCTCAGTATTCCCAATAACATACAGACATCGATACATGAAATGAAAAAAAACATGGTGGCAGATTAGTATCGCTTTTGAGGGACAAATGGCTTCAAAATTTCTGCACAAACTTACAAATGAACCTAATCGTGGTTTCATAATCGATTACGCCTTACAGGCCAAGTGTGAGGCCTTCGTAGCAGGGATAATAAGAAATGAACCAAATTGTCTAGAACATGTATAGGCATTTCAGCTTCCCTGAGTTTGAAATGCTGACCTCACAATAACAGTGAGCATATTTAAGGCAAGCTGTCAATCGTTTAAATTTACAATGAAATGTTGCTGTGTGTTATTCTCCATAACAAAATTACGGAAATGTGTGACACGTTAGCTTTAAATTCTTTTACAGTGTGAGAGCTTTTTATGTACTGAGGAAGCATATTTCACAAAAGAGCTCCAGAAACTGAGAGCTTTTTACCCCAGGTCAGATGAACAGTAACTTAGACATCGTTCCTCATATTTTTTTTTGTTCGGAATATTGGATGGAAAATTTTTACAACCTCTGCATTACTCTGAGGGGAGGAATGTTGAAATCTGGATTGAAGCACCTTGAATGTGTTTGTGTATTATGCTTATAATGTCGCAGCGCTCTTGTGTCAGAATGTGTTTAGCGAGCACTCTGCTCTTAGAACCGTATTCATGGTTCTCACCCTGTCTTTGCTCTCATTCCTTTCCCGCCGTAGCCATAAAAACAACTTACACTGTATTTGTAAGCCATTCGCTGAAATATATTTTGAAAATGCCAATATGTTTCGTGATTGCCATAACCTATCTTAATAAGGTAGAGAGACGAGAATACTTGTAGAGCGATATGAATGAGGAATCTTTCTGGTGTTGGGGTCCAGACGAGGTTTTTAAAGAGAAGAGGTGCATGATTGCATTTCTTGAAATTACCTTTACACAATATTTTGATTGAGAAGTTCATACATTTTTACTATTCTTTTTGAAGATATTGAAGTATACCTCCCCAGACAAATCTGCAATAGTCTAAACATGATAGTTCTCCAAATTGAATAACCAATAATCTAGCATTCTCATCGAATATGTTCTTAATACTATGGAAAAACATTAAGGTTCTGCTGATTTGATTCCGTATTGTTTCAACGTGTAGTTTGAAAGTCAAATTTTTATCAAACTGAACACCAAGTTTTTTTATTATATCATCTCAGCGTATAATTAGAGTATTTTCTGATCCCATTATTTGATTAGGAAATAATGCCTTTCATTTACTTGCGTTAAGTTGGCCATTTTAGTTAAACTGGAATTTTTGTTTTTAGACGTCCACGTTATCGCGTGGAGGAGACAGGGTCCGTCAGCTAAAGTGAGGATAGACTCTATCTTGAGCAATCGTTTCAATCCGTCCATTGTGTTTGCAACGCGTGTGCAAATTAAATTCGATATTGATTTTTCAGTATGAGTTTGTTTGTACATCAGGGCTTTGCGGAGGTTAGACATTTGTTCAGGGGTTGTCTTCCATTGCAGCGGCTGCCTACGTGATTGCGCATGTGATTTTGATTTCAGAAAGAGGCCCGATAAACAATGGAATTTTTTAATTATTTGATTTTCATGTGAATGAATCTGAGTGCAGTTACTTTTTGACTTCTTATCAAACTATGAGTAAGGTTAAGAGTCAGTTCGATGTTTTCTGACGATTTCCCTATTCTTGCGTTTGTGTTGGAAAGTCGATGTTTGATTGAAAAGGATGGCATGTCACAATCACTATTTGTGTAAGCTGAGATTAACCCAAATTTAAGGTTCGTACTAAGATTATAAGTATCAGAAATCGAGTTGGGGAAAGCTTAGGTTTATTCACTTTCTTCAAGCCTTATGTGGGTGAGTTGCTGAAAGCTCTGCTTGATGACGCTCTCGGTTTGGAAGGGCTTGAGCTAACTGGCGCATTAATGTGCGTTAGCAGATTACTTTTTTCATAGCATCCAGTCACAGTATATGTTTCGTTTTGTGGACTTTTCGTTTCACTGGAGGGATCCACAATTATGCTTACTCTGTGGCATTTGTTGAAATGAGGATAATGTGAAAGAGTAATTGGCTTTATAGATTTCATTGCGAGTTGTTCGAGAAAAGATCATTTAAGATCAACAAAATATTTTAGGGATCTTTTTTTCTCGGTATTGCCAATAATAACATACCGACATTAGTACACGCGATAAAATAAAACACGAAGATATGTTGATATCGCTTAAAAGTAACAAAAAGATACAAAAATTCTACACATAGATTACAAATGAACCTAATTGTGGTTTCATAATGGACTATGCTACACAGGATAAGTTTGAAGTCTTTGCAGTGGGAATAGTAAAAAATGCGATGTAGAGATGTGACAAACCGCAATGCTATAGAAGGAAACACCATCATATTAGTGAGTAAAAAAGTTTAACTTATTCAGGTATAATTATTTCAGCTTCACAAAGTCTGCAATGCTGACCCCATAGTAGCAGTTAGCAGATTTAAGGCATACGGTCGATCTTAAAGTCCGAGTTAGGCTACGTAGAAAATTATTTTATTTTTATGACAGAGATGAGAAATGGCATGAAATTTCTACCGTAAATTCTTTCAGAGTTTGAAAGGTTTTTATCCGCTGGGAATAAGCTAACTTCATGGTAGAGCTGCAGAAACTGAGGGAGATTTTTGTCCCATGCAGGATGAACGGTAACTAACTAAGGCATTATTATTCCGATTTGGTTTTCTGTTCGAAAAATTGGGTGAGAAGGAATTTACAGCATATGCATTTCTCTGGGGGAGGTAGATTGAAGAGAACACGCGTCTGGGGGTTTTTGAACTTGGAATCTTTCTGGTATTGGGGTCCAGCCGAGGTTTCCAAGAGAGGAGTTGCATGATCGCTTTTCTTGAAATTACCTCTGCTCACCTCTTTGGCTGGGAAGTTCATAGATTTTTGTAATTTTTATTTAAAAGACAGAGGTACGTCTTCCCAGACTAGACTTCGTTAGTCCAAACGCGATAACATTATAGGACAAATGATCGGTAATCTAGCTTCTTCCTCAAGTGTGTTCCTAATATGATGAGCCAACATTTAGGTTCCATTAATGTTGATGCATATTGTTTCTACGTGTGGTATGAAAGTCATGTTTTTGTCAAACCAAACCCAAAGATTTTTAAGTTTGTCAACTGGGTCGATTACAACATTTCAAAACGTCAGCATCAGTTTTGAAAATTTCCTGATAGCATTCTTTGATCCAAAAATAATTCTCTGCAGGTTTAACCGGCTTCAAGTTCATGGCTATTTAGATCATACTACAATTTCAAGTTTTTAAGAAAGCTTCCAGCACCGATTCGTATTTCTTTATGTCAACAATCAAACTTGTCACTGCAATTTAGACATCATCAGCATTCATTGAGATTTTTGAGTTTGCTAGTATGGTGGGGAAATTATTTTTGCAAATGGATAATAGGAGCGGGCCAAGGATTGAACCTTGAAGAACTCAAAATTGCTTAGTATGAATGGTGACATTTTGTTATTTAACCATACTGCATGAGAACAATTCAGTAGGTAGCTATAAACTCATCTTTGAAGTATTTTTTATCTAATATTCTAAACATAAAGGTGGAACACTTGATCACATGTTAGGTGCGCAACTAGTATGTTCTCCCTCCCTTCACACGAAAAATGTTTGGACGTGACACCTAAAATTTAGGTTGTTACAATCATATCTTTCTGAGCAGTACATCAGTTACTCATGAACTATAACAGCTGATATTCATAATAACTTAATCAGCATTTCACGCTTTCGTATGTAGATAATGAAGTTTTTGGTAATATTTTACATGCGGGAAAACTCACCCACCAATGCTCGTTGATTTGGCACTACCCAAAGCATTAGATTAGTGTGGTTTGTGTTCAGCAGATATGCGCGGTCAAATTTAGCTCCAACTTTTCAGTCCTTGTAATTAGTCGTGAAGTTCCGTGTCGGAAGCAACGTAAACTCAAATTTTCTCATTATAGTTTTTTCAACTTACAATATTATAAATTTGTTATTTTTGCTATGACGTATCTAAGACTTCTAGTTGGCCTTAAAGACCTGCGAGATACAGCGTTTCTAAACAGAGAAGGTTGGAGTCATAGTGACTGTACTGTGTTCGCCTAGGAGTAAAATTTATTGTTAGTTATTAATTTATTATTAGTTAGCTTGAGTTATTGTTTAGCCGGTCAGTTACTGTTCATGCAGCCTCACAAAAACGGATATTAACTATACGCAAATAGAGAAGGAATGCTTTGCTTCAGTTTGGGCCTGTGAGAAATTTCATGTTTATGTTTGCGGATTGAAGTTTAGGCTACAAACTGACCATAAACCTTTAGTTTCACTTGTAAATAAAAAAGATTTACCTGATGTTCCTCTACGGTGTCAAAGAATGTTAATGAGATTAGCTCGGTATAATCCTGTTGCTGAGTCCGTGCCTGGTAAAAATTTAACTGTAGCAGACACGCTTTCTAGATGCGGAGGAAATTTTGTCGAACTTACTAGTTCTGATTCAATATGCGAAGTTTCTTCTTATGTGAACGACGTGATAAGTTATTTCCCTGCTACCAACCAGAGAATTAAAACTATTGAAATGGGACAGGTATTGGATGATATTTTAGGTAAAGGTATTAAATATACAAAAGAGGGTTGGCCAACGTCGACGAAGGTTCCAACGAGCTGAAATAATTTTTTAAAGTAAGAAATTTTTTATCGATCGCTAATAACTCGCTCCTACTATTTAAAAATAGACTTGTCATTCCATCCTGTATGAGAGATGATATTTTAAATCGCATTCATTCAGAAGGTCATCTTAGTTTGAATGAATGCATCGAGCGGATAAATGATTCAGTCTGGTGGCCATCTATTACCTTCAACTGAAAAATTTTATTAGTCACTGATCACATTGTCCAATGTATGCACAAAATAATGGGGCGTTACCGATGAAATCCTCAGAGTTGCCCACTTTACCATGGAATAAATTGGGGGCAGATTTGTTCGAATTTAGAGGAATTGTTTATCTCATTGTTGTAGATTATTTTAGTAGATGGATAGAATTTTGTCCTTTGGAGCGTGCCGACAGTGAATCTGTAATACTTAATTTGAAAAAAATGTTTGCAACCTTTGGCATGCCAGACTATTTACGATCATATGGAGGACCTCAATTTACTAGTTGTTTATTTAAGAAATTTGCCTGTGAATGTGACTTTATTCATGAATATTCTTCCCCATATCACCCCCAGGGTAATGGATGCGCTGAGAGAGCTGTGAGTGGCGAAGGGACTCTTGAGGTGTGTGGACCCGTGGGCAGCTCTGTTGGCTTACCGCACCACGGCACTCGACGTCACTGGCTGCTTCCCTGCTCAGTTACTCATGGGCTGAAAACTACGCACTAAACTTCCCCAGCTGCCTGCCAATCTTGTTTCCCAGTGGCAGGAGATTACAACAGTACAGCACAGAGATCAAATGAAGAAGAAAATATCTGAAGAGAACTTCAATAAAAGACATGGCGTACGGGAGTTACCTGCGGTCGAGGCTGGACAGAAAATAAGAGGAAAGCTTCCGAAAGATAAGCATTGGAGCGACACAACGGAGACGCCTCTGGCTAAATTGGGAAAAAATTTGTATGCAGGGAGACATCGCAGGCATCTCAAAGTAGTTCCCGATGAGTACAAGGGGGGAGAGACAGGTGGCGGTGGTGCGTGTGGGAGGAGCCCTGGCTGTGTCCGCGGGCCACAGGACACTCTGAGCTCTACTTCGGACTCTAGTCACGCTCGAGCTCAGGAATGTCAGGATGCAAACCCTATTGTAACTACTAGGTTCGGTAGAGTGGTTAAACCTGTTCAAAGACTACATGTTGGGATGTGATGGAGAGAAATTATTTTTTCATTAAATTTCGTACGTCCCTTTAATAAAGATACTCGGTCTTCTTTTAATAAAGAGGAAAGATGTACGGTGTTCGCCTAGGAGTAACATTTATTGTTCGTTATCAATATGTGATTAGTTTAGCTTGACGGTCAACCCCACATGAGGTTGTCAGTTGTAACGAGGCTCTCTTAATATAAAAAGACCTTTTATGTTGTGCTCTGCCTAATCGTTATTGACGCCCTTCAACACCTGTACAGTGACCCTGAGCGATATCAGACAAGAAAACGGCCGGCCATTTGGTTTTTGCGTTTTCAAACCTAACTGTGTGAAATCTTACTGCAAATTTTACTGCGTTCTCGAGCGATTTGAGATATCATGGTGGAGTTATGGCAAATCATTTGTGAGATGGTCTTGGAAACTAGAAGAGTAACCCGAGAATGGACCACTTGGCTCATTTCTGATGTCATTTTCTATTCTTTCATCACCTTATATGACACATCTTCAGAAGTAAAAATTATGAAATTAGGGTTATGTTATGTGTAAGACATTGCGTTTCTAAGACTCTTCATCGAGTATCAAAAAATTTAATAAATAACTTAATTTTTTATTTGATGTTAGGAATTTTAAGTTAATGATTAGATTAGAAATCCACTTTGCCAATGTGTGTAACTTGAAGAGAATAATATTTTAGTTGCCTAAAGCGAGGATTGAGCCCCAAATGCGCAATATTTCGAGCCCAAGATTTTTTGTAATTGAGGTTCTTAACGACATATGAGAACTTACATCTGCAAAACATAAGATAGCTATAGAGCACAGTCATTGTTTCTGTGAATCCATATCAGCAATAGCTCAGAACATCAACTGTATGCACGTGTCATATTCTCACAAAATATCACGCGTCTTGCGTTAAAAAGACGCCGTTTATTAATCTTTCCCCCTGTTTGTAAGTGACACTTTTTTTGAGCACGTGTAGAAGCTCAAGGTAACATTCAAAATGAAGCTGGCGAATACTGCTCGTGGCTCGCGGTTGTTATTTTTGCTCATGGCTGTGCTAGTGGTTGTCATTTCATCTCCCACCTCAGACGACGGACAATGCGTTCGAGATGATGATGCAATGCTCGAAATGCTGGATGCTATGGAAGTTTTAATGACTGGACAGCCTACGTACGACAGAGAATATCTGACTGAGCTCTTCACTTGCATGGACACTCTAGATACTCGCCTTACATCTTCTCAAAACAACGCATGGCAAGGAATGATCGATTATTGGCTTACAGGAGGAGGAGTAGACGATGCATGGGGAAGCTACGAACCTGGATACGTTGAACTGAACATCAGCGTCACAGAGGTTTGCGACATGGCTATCTATGAGCCTTGCAACTATGCTTCAAATATGGCCTATTACCATCCCGTCACAGAAATTTGCAGCCGCAGATCTCAGGGCTCACCTTTTACTTTGTCACAAGACTACGTCATTGCTCTCGGAACCGCTTTTTCTGAATTGGCAATGGGTTCTTCGTTCATGCACGGAAGTCATACTGAGCTGGGGCACCAATTGGATACAAAGCCAATTTCAGTTGTAGCTTATCTCATTCATCAAGGAAGTTTGTCTTCGCTAACCGAAGCATCGTCGGTAATTCGAGATTTGAGTTTCGTTCAAAGAAATCTTTCTGCTCTTCAGTTGGCGGACGAGTTTGTTGAATTATATATGACTAGACCAGTCAGTGAGTGGTACGATTTTACGCGGTCTTTAGATATACCAGATTATTATTTGTCCTTCGCTGGAATATTTTCGACTGCTGCAACACTTGTGTTTACACCTGAGACGGTGGACGAGTATTTCCCGGTGCTGGCTGGCGCGTTTGGACTCCCTGAAGAATTCTTGGATTTCATCATGAACGACTACTTTCCTGAGTTGAGAAATTTGACATCTACTCTGGTGTTAGGCCCCGTCGAAGAGACAAGGTTTTTGAAAAATTTTATAACTACCATTACAAAATTGGTGTATGCATTTGTGTGGCAAGAACAGGTATTGACAAGCAACCCTGCCTTACTTCAACCCGGAGCCAACGCTTTAGGCTGGGAGTATTTGCCAAAAGTGAACGCATGGGCCAACTCGCACAACACTTTCGAGTATTTTGAACCCGACTTCCAGAATGGAACAGACATTTATCCTGGAGACGTGTGGTGCAACCCTACTTACCCACACGCCAAGTGGCACTTGGAAGCTGCTGTGGGTCTCTTGGATTTGTTCTATTTGGGCGACGAAATGAACAGGCTTTTGTCACAAATATAAATAACGCCCATTTGATGTCATCTTCATAAGAGTTTATTTTATTTGATTTTATTAGCACCAGCAAAATTAGCGGTGGTTCGCTGCAAAAGGCATACGTGTAATTCCGCTCATCTCACACCAAAAATAAAGTATTGTCTTGTACGAATCCAAATTTGTTCAAATAGAATTATATTTTCATCACGTGTCTCGTTCAAAAAACATACAAAATATTTTCAATTGTACGTGGTAAGTCATAGAAACTTCGCTTCATTCTTTAACATAAAAACGGAGTCTCAGACAACAATAAACTCAACAAACTCCAATGAAATTTGTTTCATTAAACCTCGTATGAAATAAATAGAACAATTCAGCCATACTACAATAGCCTTACTTTTTAAGCTCGATAATAACTTGTTAAGAAACTCTAAAGCTACGAGATATTCCGTTTTGAGTGCGACGATCTACATGCGCGTAACTGTGGGCCAACATGTGCATCACTTACGTTCACATACACATGAAAAATTTTCTTTCGTATAAACCTATGGAATAAATGAGAAAATAGGTAAATATTTTTAGCTCTCGTTCTTCGTTGAAGTACCATTGCTTTGATTTCCTACCCGTGCGGTAGTTCAGTCCAGGAATCAAACAAATATCCAACGAGCGTCAAGTTCCCTAGGTACAGTGAAGGATAAGGGTGCGTGCACACTACGAGCGGAGCGGCACGGAGCGGCGCGGAGCGGAGCAGAGCGGAGCGTGTGCTCACATGCAAGCTGAGCAGAGCGACGTCCGCAGGAATCAGTCGTTATGGAGGATTTCGCGAGTTCGGTCCTATAGCTCGACAGCAAGAAACGGAAATACTGGGTCCATCCCATCAATATGAGGAGAGATCGCTGTGGAGAATACCACTATCTCTTCGAAGCACTGNCCTTCAGAAATTCAGGGTTGTGCCAGAGAAAGATAAGTGAAAAATACTGACAAATACTGACTTGTCCAACCGAAAAATTCTTAAAATACTGAAATGTTTTCCGTTATTATTGGAAAAAATCACCTAAGCTCATAATATTTTGCAACTTATTGTGTGTCAGACGCTCATTGAGGCCTCGTCCTCCTTTTCCTCCCATTTTAAACTTTATTGAAAAATCGCAAATAATTATTCCTTTAGCAAGATAATAAAATAAGATACACAGCACAACAAAATCAAAATAGAACTACATAACAGGGAAAATAAAAAAGATTCTTTAAATTGAAGCAATAATAAATAAATAAATCAGAAAAAGCCGAAGAAAAAATAAATAAATGCTTAATGAACCCAAATGGGCAGAATTAAACAAAAATATTACATGCTACACCATCAGTTATACCTTTTATATGATTAGTTTTACAAATTATTAGTTATATCTTACATTTTTTGAAATCAAACGACAATTCTACCCCTGTAAGATATGACGATCCAAAGGCGGAGCCAAAGAGAAACGCTCGCCGCGAGCGTCAAAAAATCTCAGCGAATTTTCCGAGCGCGTCGCTCCGCTCCGCTCGTGGTGTGAAAAGCCGAGCGTTTTTGCATTCGAACGTGTACAAGCATTATTGCCGCTCCGCTCCGCGCCGCTCCGCGCCGCTCCGCTCGTAGTGTGAACGCACCCTTAGTCTCTTCAGCGCACTCTCATGAGAAGAGATGTGCCTCTCAATTGATAACATTTATAAACCTACTATTAGTAAATACAGCAATTTATTACACATAATATTAATTCAATGATCCTAGTTAGGTACATTCACCCATTTGTTCGTCCCACTAGAATAGTAAATTAGGCTTCGGGAGTATACGGAGTATATACTTATGATTAAGTTAGGTTGGAGCACTCGTGCAAGTTTCAAAATAAAAATGATAGTGAAGACAGCTGATTTAAAAATCATTTTAATTAGTGAACTTTTCGGCTTCAAGCTCAAGCCATTATCAACACCTGTGAAAGGTAATTGAAATACAGAAAATAAGACACGGCTAAAAGACAAAAAGAATACAAATTAAAATAGTGCGAAAAAAAGGTAACTGAGAGATTATACTACAATAACATTTTGAAAATCAGGCTATTTCTAATTGGAATGATGATAACATTGAATTTAGAGCTGGTTTCAAGTGTTTAATGTACGGGGATTCTAGTATACGTAGGTCGTTTCTATTTGTACAGAAACTTAAAATTGAAAAATCAGATTTGCTTACTATTACACTACACTGCTCAGCGTGATCCCTAATGGCTGAAAAAGATGGCTTGGCTAAAACTCTACCCGTTCTGGAGCTCCTACCAACGTGCTCGAAAAATCTAGTTCTAAAACTACTTTGGGTGCAACCCACATAGCTAGATCCGCACAGCGGGCAACAATACTTATAGATTATGCGAGAGCACAGTTCGGTAGGCAGACGGTCTTTAAAAAAAACGATCCTATTGTATACTTGTTTGTCAATATTTGAATAAAATCTAAGGAATTGTAAAATTTCTCCACTATCTTTGAAACGTCACTGGCTAGCTTCTCGGACTGTGCACCGTAAAAAGGCAGGTTACAATACAATTTGTTTTTCTTTACAGTTGTCTCAGAGTAGGTCGGTGTATACTTTTTGTCTAAAAATAGCATTATAATTTTAGAGATCAGGTTATTTGGAAAACCACTGTTGCTGAAAAAAGTTTGTAGAAAATTATATGGGGAATTCTGAAATTTCCCATTGCCCTGAAACGCACATTGGGGTTTGACCCTTACTCACAGTTCAACGTGGCTTCTGGCAGGTGAGCTGGGAGCTTCCTTTGCTGTGCATAGGTATATATTTTTTGAACCCTTTAACTTTAGCACACTTTTATGTGTGCATTACGGATAAAGTGCGATACATGTTAGCGTCCTCGGTGCTGTAACCGCCGAACTTAGTGAGCTGTGAGCGATGTGTCTTGCGGGCGTCTCCTGTTGTCTTACCTGGCCGATCTGCCGTGCTTCCTAACCCACTTCCTCCTAACGTCAATTTCCTAAATACTCCATGCTTCTTGCATAGTCGTTACTTGACGACTGTAATTCTACCTCTTGCTACCACCTTTATTAGTACGCTTAATTAACTTTTTTCTTACCTTACTTTAACTGTGTGAATGTGAGTGCGTGTGAATGTGAGTACGTGTAAATTTAACTAGATAGTATGCTTGAATTGCTTAGAGCTGACTTGGTTCAGGTTATATACTTAAATCTTTCCTTAATAATGTTACCTGGGGCCTGCCGGCTAGATAGCTAGTACGCTGTCTAGGTCTCTGGGTAAATCTTAACTTGCAATCTAACTCTTGATACTTACCTGTTTCGGCTCTTCATGAGCATTTCTTGCTTTACCTCTTTACTCCTTTACCTTACCTCTAACGTCATTACTTCGTGACTCCGAAAGTGTCCACCATATTGAGGCACAACTTTAACTCAGGTTAGCATTGCTGTGGTGGGGGTAGGTTTTGTTTATTCATATACTTGAGCTGATCTACAATTGCCTCAGCTGCTCTCCCTTTTCTTGCTAATAAGACTGCTCTTCCTTGCAGTATCTTCAATTTAACAACTTTAATAACCGGGGGTGAGGAGGCGGATCTGCGAGTCTCGCTGGACGCCAGTTTTTATTTCGGCGCTTCCAACTGCAGCGGAACCGTTACTTGGTGTTCTGCTAATGGATCTGGGACGGCTTGTCAGCCCACTACTCATGTTTCGTTAAAAGTCTAACGGCAGACATTCGCCTGACTCGACGTCGAGACCTGCGTTGACCAGGGCCGCGATGTCTAGTATTGGAGGAAGATACCCATAGTAGCACTCAGCTCCTCACGTTCTCTCGCCGCTGCAGCTGTGACGCGGACTAGGTAGCGCCAATCGCCACTCAGCTCCTCACGTTCTCTCGTCGCTGCAGCTGTGACGCGGACTAAGCCGTGCTAGGGGACGCCAATCGCCACCGTTTTTAGATTTTAACCTTAACGATTTAATAAATGTAATTCCTATTCGCATTGAGCGTTACCTTGTTAATCTTTACTTAGCCTATTTCCTTAAGTTGCCTTCTTTGTTCCGTGGAGGGCTTTTAAATAACTTTAATTGTGCGCAACTTGCAGGACAACAAAAATTCTTGCAATTGACATGGTCGTTTCAAACCTATTTGTGTGGGTTTCCCACAATTAAAATCATCATGCATATTGCGGTAGGTTGAACTTATATGAAATGCACGATGCAACAAGGTTTTAACGCTATTGAGTTAAAATCGAAATGAACAAAAACTAGTGCTAGTGCCTAGGCACTAGCTTTTTTAGTTTTTGTTCATTTAAATTTAAACTCAATAGCGTTAAAACCTTGTTGCATCGTGTATCTCATATTTGTTCAACTTACCGCAATTTGCATGATGAATTTAATTTTCTACAAACTTTTTTCAGCAACAATGGTTTTCCAAATAACCTGATCTCTAAAATTAAAAGGCTATTTTTAGACAAAAGTATACACCGTCCTACTCTGAGACAACTGTAGAGAAAAAGAAATTGTATTGTAACCTGCCTTTTTACGGTGCACAGTCCGAGAAGCTAGCCAGTGACGTTTCAAAGATAGTGGAGAAATTTTACAATTCCTTAGATTTTATTCCAATATTGACAAACAAGTGTACTATAAGATCGTTTTTTAGATTTAAAGACCGTCTACCTACTGAACTGTGCTCTCGCATAATCTATAAGTATTGTTGCACGCTGTGCGGGTCTAGCTATGTGGGTTGCACCCAACCTAGTTTTAGAACTAGATTTTTCGAGCACGTTGGTAGGAGCTCCAGAACGGGTAGAGTTTTAGCCAAGCCATCTTTTTCAGCCATTAGGGATCACGCTGAGCTGTGTAGTGCAATAGTAAGTAAATCTGATTTTTCGATTTTAAGTTTCTGTGCAAATAGAAACGACCTACATATACTAGAATCTCTGTACATTAAACAATTTAAACCAGCTCTAAATTCAATGTTATCATCATTCCAATTAGAAATAGCCAGATTTTCAAAATATTATTGTTGTATAACATCTCATTTGCCCTTTTTTTCGCATTATTTTATGTTGTATTCTTTTTTGTCTGTTAGCCGTGTCTTATTTTCTGTATCTCAATTATCTTTCACAGGTGTTGATAATGGCTTGAGCTTGAAGCCGAAACGTTCACTAATTAAAATGATTTTTTAAATCAGCTCTCTTCACAATCATTTTATTTTGTATATACTTATTTTTTACTCTGAATTTAATGTAGGTGTGAATGCAAGCACAGCAGCACAATCTAATTAGTGTATTTAGGGAAAATTTTGGTATAGGAAACCTTTCAATAAAACGTTTGTTTTCTCGATACATGGAATTCAGGAAGCAAACCAAGTCATCAAAACAAACAGAATTTAAGGGATTTATAAGCTTCATGTTTCAACACATCATCCTACGTACTACTTCAGGGAAGCCTGCCTTGTAATTTAATTTAACCCACTTGAATATTCTACAGTAACTAAAAATGAGTGATAAATGGGTAGTGAACGACCTACAAGGAAAAAGTTGAGGTAGAATAAAAAGAATTTGACATCAAAACCGAGCCGCTGTGTTTCTTCATCGGGTTGTCTTCCAGCCCCATGACGTCGGCCATAAATATGACATAAACAAATGATGAGACATCAAAAAGTATAAAGGAGGCAAAAGTAGTACAACAGTTACTACCGCTGATGTATATTGATTAAAATCGCTATTAAGAGCATGGGAGAGATCGGAGAAAGGGAAAGTCACAGTGTGGCTCACAGATATCAGTTTCAACTCACTGGCATCAATATTTTGGCATCAATAAGATCAAATGTTATGTGGCAAAAATAAAAGTTTACTCGCTTTAGTGAGTCGCCACTAATGTTTTGCTTTTGCACAGGAGCAATACGTTTACCATGTTAATAGGAAGTTTTGTTCAAGTCAATACAATTTTAAGTAGTACTTAGATACGCCTTTTTTCGAACAATTAATATAACCAAATTGAATTTACGAAAAGTTGGCTTGTTAAAACCAGATTAACACCATCAATCTTCAAACATAGACACTCGCCGTCAATATTTAATATAATTGGGCGAAAGATTGTATTAGGGTTATTTATGTTATCAAACTTACGCCAACGAGCAAAGGATTATTTTTTACAGTGCATCTTTTCACACTAGCGGGCTGGTCAGCGAGGTTGACAGAGCACCATGGGCTGTAGCTCCTCAGGTGGACCATATTAACATCTGATTAAAACCAAGAATAGCTATTTTTGAAAGGAGCAAGTAGCCTGCCAGCGACGTTTTAAAAGTCATGTTAGCTCGCATGCCTCACAGTTCTTACCGTCCTTCCCCACGTTCGTATAGCAGACGGTCAGCGTACAACTGGGAACAAAGCTGGCGCACTCCACACTTTATCGCACGTTCCACTTGTGTGGCGAAGTACCAGGCCAGCATCGGGTGGCCCAAAGCGCCTTCAACAATCACCGGCCGATAGCGGGAGAAGCTGGACAAAAGTAATTTTGTAATATGGGCAAATAATGAAATGGGTAAATTAGAATTATGGTCAATGAGACGATTTAATGCATCCCATTGCGACCCTGGTCAGCAACCGAGACAGACCTCAGATGGATACTACGGGGAGAAGAAAGGGAAAGGAAGCAAGAATAATGAAGCTTGCCTAGCAAATAGTTTTCCAAGTCGTTCCCTAAGAAAGTTCAGTTGCACACAGTTTCTCAAGTAAGGCTGTTGACACTGAATCTACCACCTAAGGAAATGGTGCTCCAGTGTGCGAACAACTTTCAGACAGACAGTGGAGGACGGCAATGGGAGTATACTATTCAAAGCATGTCAAGTAGAATCAAGCAAAAGTTGTACCAGAAAGAACTTGTACAAGCATCTCAAGATAGAGGACCATCAAGTCTTCATCCAGCGATATAAACAGTGGAGGGCGTTCGAATCCTAAGACCGAACTTCTGATCTCCCGATCACGATCAATCTTCCACATCGGGATTGGACTTGAAGATCGGAACCTCCCGGTTTTAAAAAATCAGAAGTGCGAGGATCGCTCTTGCAAAATGTAAGCCCGATCCCAATCCCGATCGTAACGGAAAAAATTAGAGCAAAACGAAGACCAATCCGTCTCGCGTAGATGTCGTTTCTTCTTGTGCGCAGCTTCAAAAGCCATATAACACACCGCTCCCGAGCTTCGCTTCGATCGTGTTTAGCTGTGTGGGTCGGCCGTCCTCCGGCCTAAGAGGGCGACCCATGGCTGCCGAGAACTTCGAGGCCCTCGTCTTCTTGAAAGACAACCTTCCCTTCCTCAGGAAAGCCCACGAGGTGGAGGTGAACGAGCAGGACGAGGTCTGAACGGGGCTATTCAAACCAAAGGACAGATAGCGTCGCCTTTGGTTCAAATAATGTAATTAAATTTGATAGAGTTTAGTAGAGTCAGTAGAGTAGACATGCTGCTATATGGTATTTGAAATATAAATAATAAGAAAATTTAATTTAAAATCTATCTGTTCCATTCTATATCAGTATTGTAGTATATATGTGACGTCGTATACTCAAATTGCATTTGAATTGCTTTGAAAACGCTTTAAAAAGTATAGAGATCGCTGTTAAATCTTAGTATCGGACCCCTCAGGGGGATACAACTATTGTGTCTATGGGAACTAGCGCTCCCAAGGGGACAATGTGAGGGCCCGAGCTAAAGGTTAGGTAGGCTTTCTTTTTGTTGAAATAACATAGGTTTTTATTTTGTTATGGACCAACTTTTTTTCGGTTCACTGCTGTCCTGTTTTTTCAACACCTACTACTTTCTTCTTCAACTTTGATCTTGTTTCATGAACTTCTTTCGTATCTTCCTGTTTCTATGCCTTTTCTGCATAGATTCCACGTTCCCTTAACTCCATACTTAATGGTGCCTTCTTTCTTCCTCTCTTTGGATCTCATTTTTTGAGGATAGGGAGGCTTAAACTAACTAATAATCTAATCTAATCTTAGTATCGGAAGGTCGGGATCGCTTTAATTTTTTGGCGGCGGGATCGGAAGCTCGGGATCGGACTAATATTTTGAGGATCGATGCCCACCACTGGATTTAAGTATGAAAGACACTGGTAAACGGGATAAGTATGGGAGAGACTGGTAAACAGGATAGCTGGGAGGACGAAACCAAAGGCAAACTCGAAGAGCAACGTCAAATCGTACGTGTCAACCCTAACCCGCAACAATAAACGAACTTACAGAAAACTTTAACTGAGACTAAACGATCAAATACAAAACCTTAGCCACGTACTGGCTGCAGCATCAGAGGTCCAGCTAGTCAAGCTCCCTTGCGAAACGCAGTCGGTATGAGATGCCGAGCGCCACCCTCTCGCCCCCAGCAGGTGAGCTTTCTCCGTCCACGGAGAAAGCTAGGCAAACGAGCCTGTTCAGGTCGATGGTAGGCCAGCGTCTTTTTTCTTGAGCTAGCTACCAAGTACCAACTCACCGAGGTAACTAGTACCCGAGAAATTTTAGTCTCATAGGGAAAGCTCACGTCGCGAATACTTCATGGGGAATTTTTCCTACAGTTAACGAGTGGGTGAGACGGTTGTTCCACGTCCTCAGGCCTAATTTTTCGGCATTCTTGTTAATGAAAAACGTGACAGGAGGATCCCTAACCTTAGCATGGGACGATGCCATTAACACTTCAGTCGAGGAAGCAAATTTGCGCCATCGAAAGGAGGAGGTCATTCATCGATCACGATCAGCGTGTGGTGGAATATTGAACTAACACTCGGGCTCAGAGATTGTTCGACAGATATAAAACTTTAAAAATTTCTTTTGCTGTAAACTAAACAACTTCAGAACCATTTTTCCATATTTATCACTAAATGCGTTTAAGTGGAAAACTGATTTAATATCTCCAATCCATTCGAACTTAATTACTCATTTCTATTTCCAGGTTTTTTCTGAGTCTCAGATTTAAATGAGTTACTTTCACGTTTTAAATGGTGATAACACCAGTGTTAACCGATTTATCTTCGCAATGGAAGTCTGTAATAGATACAAAAAAAAAATTTACTCCGCGAAAAAATTAATGGTAAGCTAATATGAGGATAAAAAACCGATTAAAGAAGGCTAGTTTGCATAAGTGAATAAACTCAATAACTTGAAGCTTTCAAGCTGAGGCCCGTGGTGGTATGATGGAAAAATATTTACCTGAGTTCATTATAAACGAATTATAAGAAATAATTGAATAACCTAAATGAATTTAATTCTTGGGATAAGTAATTAGTTAAAACGTTTTGACAGAAGATGATTGGGATTACGGCAAAAAGTGTATTACATAGAACAAATGAACTAAGATTGGCATATTAAAACTAGAATACATAACCAATCAGTTGCTAGCATCGAAAAGATGTTGGCTTGCAGAGTTCCAAATTTGACCTAGTATACATTTTTTTTCTCTCTTCATGATAAAAATATTAAGGGTTAAGCATCTTGGAGAACATCAAGGGTTTCAGTACGATGACATTCAACATTATATGTCGATTTCAGTAGTGATTGAACATTATTATCGATGGAAGTGGAAGTGATTTGCTATATTGACCACTTTTACCATCATATTTGTCTAAATAATCATAGAGGCTCGATGTTAATGAAGAGAGAATTTGGATAGTAAAAATAAAAATTCTGTAGGAGTTTTCAAAAACCAACGAAATAACTGAAGAACCCAAAAGTCATATATTCAACCTGACACAACTAACAGCGGGCTGCAAAAAACAGTGGTACGAAATAAATGATAAAAAGGATGTTGTTAAAGAAGTCAAAGTTCCAATTCTTGGAGATCTTAATTAAAAATAGGAAGACTAATGACACAACGCTTAGACTCATATTGTACTAATTAGATGATAAAATCGATAGAAGTGAACGTTTCGACCAACTAGCAGTGGTCATTCTCAACACTGTAAAAGTTAAGATTACAAATCAGTCATCATTCAGAAAATCCAAAGGTAAAAACAAACATGAAATTAAAAACATTTGCTACCAAACAAAATTAGGAATTTACTATTTGTAGGGGAGAGGCAGACTGCATATCATTCAGCTTTGGCTTTAGTTTATAAATGAAAAGAGATTCTAATATTCTAAGTTCTATTGGGTTATTTCCTCGGCCTAGTACTTCATAATCAGAAAGTCTAACAGGCAGGTCGCATTTTTCTGAATGTGTGCGTATTGCAGAGTGAGGAGGTGCTGATAAAAAGTTATTAGTACGGTGACTTCGTCCAGCATGCTCTGCCACACGAATACGCAGGCTACGGGATGTAGATCCAACGTATTCAGATGCACCACATCGTGCACAACTATGCTTTGTATACAACCGAGCTAAGCATGCCTTTAGGAAGTTCATCCTTTAATTTGAAGAAAGATCCAACTGACAAGGAATTGACAAGAATAAATTTAAAAACACACTGCGTAAAATACTTCGATAAAAGAAGGGGTGGTTCAGATTTTAGTTTTTCCGACTGAGCACCAAAGTACAATAGTGAAACGTAACAATGTTTTCTATCAACAGAGGCAACCGGTGGAACATTTGTGCGAATAGAGGAGAGCAATCTTCTAATTGAGTCGTCTACTAGGCGAACAGGGAACCCATTCTTAACAAAGTAGTTCTTTAAGAACATAAATTCCTCGTGAAGGAAACCAAATGTGCTGCAAACACTATAAGCCATATACAGTAAGGTTTTGATACCATTTATTTTGAATTGAAAACAGCAAAAGCTAAAAAAACTCAATCCTAAACCGGTAAAAGTTGGTTTGCGATAGACTGCACATTCAAAACTATGACCAATTCTACGAACATTGACATCTAAAAACGGGAGGCAATTATCTCTTTCTGTGTCCATGGTAAATTTGACATTCGGGTGCTTAGTATTCAAGTAATGTAAAAATAATGAACAATGGTGTTGGTCCCTGAATAAAATGAAAGTATCGTCTATATACCGCTTGCAAAAGGCTGGCTTAAATCCAATAGGACATTCCTCAATCCAGGATTTCTCGTGATGACACATAAATATATTAGCCAACGTGGGACCCAACGGGAGGCCCATACCCAATCCATCCAGTTGTTTGTAAAGTTGACCGTTAAAAATTAAAAAACTATTAGGAACCGATAGTTCAAGAAATTTCCGAAACAATTCACGGGTTAGGCCCAAAACTAGATTGCTGTTACTAAAAAGATAATTCAGACAGATCGAAATAGATTCGTGCAATGGGATATTGGTGAACTGGTTTTCCACGTCAAATGATGCCAAATAAAGTGAATAGACCCAATTTCTTTCAACTCCATGAAAGACCAACTTAAAACTTTGTCCTATAAGTATTTTTATAATTTCAAACCATATAAAATATTTTCCTCCGTGTTTTCAAGATCTGTCATAACTCTTCTAAGAAATTTGTCTGTTGATAAAAGTATTGTTGTTGCTCGCCCTGACAAGGGCAGGGGAGTTGTAATTGTGGACAGAGACAGATATAATGAGAGCATGAATAATATTGTTTCCGATTTGAGCAAATTTGGTGTAGTTTCAGAAAAAATGCACACATATACGTTACGCATCGAAGATAGAATAAATAATTTTTTACGTAAACTTAGAAAACTGCAAGTGATTTCAGACGAACATTATAAGCGCCTTTTTGTTTCTGGCTCCGCCCCTGGTATTTTATATGGCTTAGCCAAAATTCATAAACTGAATTTTAACGTGTCCTTCCCGTTCAGGCCTATTTTTGCTGCTTATCAAACTCCAAGCTTTAAACTAGCAAAATTCCAATATTATTCATGCTCTCATTATATCTGTCTCTGTCCACAATTACAACTCCCCTGCCCTTGTCAGGGCGAGCAACAACAATACTTTTATCAACAGACAAATTTCTTAGAAGAGTTATGACAGATCTTGAAAACACGGAGGAAAATATTTTATATGGTTTGAAATTATAAAAATACTTATAGGACAAAGTTTTAAGTTGGTCTTTCATGGAGTTGAAAGAAATTGGGTCTATTCACTTTATTTGGCATCATTTGACGTGGAAAACCTGTTCACTAATATCCCATTGCACGAAACTATTTCGATCTGTCTGAATTATCTTTTTAGTCATAGCAATCTAGTTTTGGGCCTAACCCGTGAATTGTTTCGGAAATTTCTTGAACTTTCGGTTCTTAATAGTTTTTTCATTTTTAATGGTCAACTTTACAAACAACTGGATGGATTGGGTATGGGCCTCCCGTTGGGTCCCACGTTGGCTAATATATTTATGTGTCATCACGAGAAATCCTGGATTGAGGAATGTCCTATTGGATTTAAGCCAGCCTTTTACAAGCGGTATATAGACGATACTTTCATTTTATTCAGGGACCAACACCATTGTTCATTATTTTTAGATTACTTGAATACTAAAGCACCCGAATATCAAATTTACCATGGACACAGAAAGAGATAATTGCCTCCCGTTTTTAGATGTCAATGTTCGTAGAATTGGTCATAGTTTTGAATGTGACGTCTATCGCAAACCAACTTTTACTGGTATAGGATTGAGTTTTTTTAGCTCTTGCTGTTTTCAATTCAAAATAAATGGTATCAAAACCTTACTGTATATGGCTTATAGTGTTTGCAGCACATTTGGTTTCCTTCACGAGGAATTTGTGTTCTTAAAGAACTACTTTGTTAAGAATGGGTTCCCTGTTCGCCTAGTAGACGACTCAATTATAAGATTGCTCTCCTCTATTCGCACAAATGTTCCACCGGTTGCCTCTGTTGATAGAAAACAATGTTACGTTTCACTATTGTACTTTGGTGCTCAGTCGGAAAAACTAAAATCTGAACTATCCCTTCTTTTGTCGAAGTATTTTACGCAGTGGGTTTTTTAATTTATTCTTGTCAATTCCTTGTCAGTTGGATCTCAATTCAAATATAAGGATGAACTTCCTAAAGGCATGCTTAGCTCGGTTGTATACAAGCATAGTTGTGCACGATGTGGTGCATCTGAATACGTTGGATCTACATTCCGTAGCCTGCGTATTCGTGTGGCTGAGCATGCTGGACGAAGTCACCGTACTAATAACCTTTTATCAGCTTCTCCTCACTCTGCAATACGCACACATGCAGAAAAATGCGACCTGTCTGTTAGACTATCTGATTTTAAAGTATTAGGATGTTGTTATTGTGTAACTTATTCTTAAATACAATTGCACTACCAATGTCCTCGTTACACATTCGTTGCTACTCTCCACCACGTCGTGTAAGAACTACACTTTTTTTTCTCGAAATGCAGCGTTCAGTCCATGTGGATAAAAACGCTCCCGTGAAATGACACACCATGGTGGATGTTTGGTACCATAACACTGAATTATATTATCACATCAATAAATCGGTACAACAATGGTTAATTATGGCAACCATTCAGCATTATCCAATTCGTTGAGGATGATTTCTTTTCACTCCCTGTACTGAAAACATTTTTTTTTTCATGTTTTACATCAGCACAGCTATTATTCTTTATTATAGCACTTCAAGTGAGAGCTTCACAATGAAAGAGGACAATGAAGACCCTGGTCCGGTCCGTGTTCGGCCCATGCGGTATTTTCATAAGAGTTGGTTCACTCACTAAGGTGACAGTAGTAAACGATAAACGGGTAAAGAGGAGAAAAGAACTCTACTGCTCATAGAGCTGCACTTACTCCTTTAGGTTAAGATGTTTTAAAATCCAATGTATCGACGTTTCATGTTTGTACTTTATTGGAAATAAATGTTTTTTCTTTTCTTTCTTTTCTTTCTACTCGCTCTCTCTATCCTTATGGTAAGATTCTGAAAAACCGAGAGTCCAATTCGGTTGTAATATTAGAACATTGGATGAAAATACTTTCTCAAAGCATATTTTCTCCAAAGATGTTTTAATGATCAGAATTTCATTTCACATGGTATGACTTTATTATGACTCTGAAGACGCTTTCTATTATGCTCAGGCGTACATTTTTCGCTCATTTTTACTAGGTACATTCTGCTAGTGAATTAAAATAATAAATTTAAGCTTTAAATTCATGCTTGTATGGGAACATAAAATCTAAATCTTACCCGTATAACCGCTGTTTTGTATTCATATTTATTTATGTAATATTGATGACTCAAAATACGAATATTTAAATTTCGTATTTCCTTTCCCTCACTCAGGGCAAACTTGTGCTGTGAATTTTTCGATTAAAATGTACATCATTCAGTTGTATTACAGTTAACGATAGGTGATTTTATTTATGTTAAATGTCTCAAACAAGTATTTGTACAGAATCTACAAACCTTATAGGTGGCACTTTCCAGTATTGTAGAAAATTTACTAATCTGTTGCTTAACCTCAAGAGATTTACTCATTATTTGTACCTGCATCACCGGCGGACTTGAAGCCTTGCTCAGCCGTTCTGACGATTCGAGTCTGAGAAGGTTTTGATTTTTGGTCAGCATGGCGTAGTCCTTGAGGATTTTATGAGGTAGTTGTCAAAAAATAATATGCATTTTCCGGAATGATTATGTTTGATAAAAAATGAGACATAGATTTCACTTTAAAGTTTACGACATTTCATTTCGTTCACGTGTACAGTAGTTTCCGACTTAAGACTTAGTGAGATCTGTGCCCCCGATGGGATTATTTCTTACGGAGAATCGTCCCTGCTTGTCTGAGGTCTTACTTTGGTCCTCTGGATTCTTTTGAGTGCCCTGCACCCTTCGGCGACTGTAGCTATGCAACGGACACTTATTCCACGAGGCTGGCACTGGCCTGCAGAGCTGTGGCACATCGAACATAATGTAATGTCTGCTCGCCAGTGAGTAATGCCTGTATACCGTCAGAGCTGCTGTCGTTGGTAGTTATGGTGGTGATGGGTAGCGGTGTGGAGTGGGGAGGGAAGAGGGTGTTGCGGTGGATGCTACTGCTGTAGCTATCTTTTCGCTGCTTAACCACGGAGTTTATCCACTAAAACGTCAGTCACCGGCAAGTAATTTTTGGTTAAAGTTTATGAAATTAGCTAAATTTTAAAATTCACTTGTCTTTAACTTGTCAATATTTGTCATTAATTTAACAAAAAATAAGTTACATGTTCTTACCTGACATCCTGCACTGCACACACATGGAATTTACACGTTTGGGTTGTTTCTAACAGGACAGCCTTCGGTTACCGCGCTGTACGTGTAAGAATTGAACTAATAGGATAAACGTCCATTTTCCTCTTTTAATTTAACTATTTAGTACTAACTATGTAGTTTATGATACCTTACATCACATAGAACAGAAGCGAATTGACGTATAATTATTTACGGGCAAAAATTGGAATGCTACATCCATGTAATATTCCAGCATAATTCTGGTTTGAGTTCTTTCAGTCATTCACGTTCTAGCCCATAAAAAGCTTAGACCAAAAGCTTTCAACGAGCAAAACATTCTGGATGATAAATAAATGACAATTATGGAATTTTCAACTTCAAAAATACAATAAATGGATTGTGTCATTAGATGCAAGCGCAAAAAACATCAACATTTCCAGCAATTTATTTCCACGAGAAAGGCATCAGTAAAATAATTACGTAAAATTATTACTATGGATAGTTTGAAGTGTAACTACTTGGGTCTCACAGGGAACATAGGATAGACAATAGGTTTGGGCTAGTTCGGTTTGTCTACCCTATGCTATGGGGACTCATGGCCCAAGGATGATACTGACAGGTTAACTCAGATTTAGGGGGCTTTTGTCTTTCGTACCCATTTTACTCCTTTCAGTTTTCATGCTTTCTTCGCTATACCTTCTTTGTCTTTTCTTTCTCTTTCTCCTTAGCTCGTTGTTTCTATGCCCAAGGTGTGGTGGGGGGAATACTCCGTGCATAGGACTTACCGTTTTATACTGCTCACTTTGAATGATTCCTTCACCTTAGCATCTTGAGATTCTTTTTTTGTTGCTGGGGATTTTTAATTTAACTAATATAATATTTACAAAAATAATTTTATAACTTGTTATGAGCCTGACTATGTTGAGTGACTTCTGGGCCTCACACAGAAACCTTGTTCTTCACCTTTTAAACTTCAAATTAATCCAAGTCAAGCTCAATTTAACCCAAGTCAAGTTCAAATTAATCCAAGTCAAATTCAAATTAATCCAAGTCAAGTTCAAATTAATCCAAGTCAAGTTCAAATTCATCCAAGTCATGTTCAAATTAATACAAGTCAAGTTCAAATTAATCCAAGTCATGTTCAAATTAATCCAAGTCAAGTTCAAATTAATCAAAGTCCAGTTCAAATTAATCCAACCCTAAGTTGAGTTGAGAATTGACACAATCACTCGTTAATTGGAGCGTTTTTTGTGTTAAATAAGTGCCTATTGGATATGAAGAGCAAGAAAAACGTTTTCCTTTCAGCAGGGAGTACATAAAATTTCTGCAATGTAAAAACAAACTGTCGTAAAATATGGTAAGTATCCAGCATCAGGAGGCAGAGTATGATTCAGATCTTTGAGCGGAGTAACAGATAGAAGTCAAGTATAAAAACTTTGTATTATACTACACATCAAAGTTGTTTTACAGTTCTAAATTAATGGCAGTGTGCATCCATTCAAATATTTATGTTCAAATGTAATTTTATGTTACACATAGTAGTATCGAGGATGTATTTAAACTCATTTATTTGCGGGAAATTCCCATTCATCACGTAAATAAAATCATACATGCACGCAACTACAAAAGATTACCATTGGACGATATGTAGATTTAACCTTTAAAAGATATATAGCAACGAAGTCTGTTTTTGCTTGTTCTAACGATTTTTGTATAAACAAGTTTCAATTTGTTTCATAGACAGAGATGATATATTTGCCTTGGCCTACTCATTTGAAGGGATGGCACAATTTTAATTGCTAATGCAGGATTGTATCAGTGTAGTAATGTACTCATTTAAATTACAATCAAATGGTATCGTACAAAAGTACTCAGTGAATCGCAGTTGCAAATTTTTTTTAAGGTCAAATCTACATGTCGTCCAATGGGAATCTTTTGTAGTTGGATGCATATATGATTTTACATGTGATAAAGTGAAATTTCACACAAATGAATTTCTATATGAGTGTAAATAAATCCTCGATCCTACTATGTGTAACATAAAATTACATTTGAATTGAAATATTTGAATGGATGCACACTGCCATTAATTTAGAACTGTAAAACAACTTTGATGTGTAGTATAATACGAAGTTTTTATAATTGACTTCTATCTGTTACTCCGCTCAAAGATCTGACTCACCCTCTGCCTCCTGATGCTGGATACTAACCATATTTTACGACAGCTTGTTTTTATGTTGCAAAAATTTTATGTTCTCCCTGCTGAAAAGAAAAAAGTTTTTCTTGCTCTTCACATCCATTAAATACATATTTAACACAAAAAACGCGCAAATTAAAGAGTGATTATGTCAATTCTTAACTCAACTTAGGGTTGGATTAATTTGAATTTGACTTGGATTAATTTGAACTTGACTTGGATTCATTTGAAGTGAAAAAGGTGTAGTTCCGTAAGGAAGTAGGAATTGTTTCAAGTTAAATGGGAATGATGGGCGGTGCGAGGCGACACAAATTTTTGAAAAATTTTTCTCCTTCATAATTCGATCAAAGCTAAATCGTGAAATTACAAAAGGGAATCTGATCGAAAGAGAACTAGAGTATATCCAATTTTTCGAATGAATCATTTGAGCACGCATTGAATTTCACATTGATTATTGCTATAATGTTTGCTTTTCTTTGTAGTATTGAAAGCACCTTCGTTTAATTTTTATTTTTGTTAGAAGTGCGTTAGAGTAATTGAAATTTTTCAAGTTTGGCGCTTGGTTTTGAAAGTAATAAATTACACTCACTCCGCCCATTTAACATGGAATGTGTTAGTAAGATTGGGTTTGTTCAATAATGAAAGTCTCAAAAATTCATAGAAACCAACTTCAACTTATAATAGGCGTGGAACTTCCGGATCTTAAACATTAATCAAGAACGAGGAAAAACTGGTAAAACAATTTTTATTCCTTAAAATACGCGATGAAAATCTAAGCTTAAAGTGAATCATTTCATAAATTATAACGTCATCGGAAGTGGAAATACGTTCATAGAAAAATAACACATAACAAACGATGTTGTAATGAAATTGCATTGGACGCTGAAAAAACAAATAAAACACAAAGTCGACGTAGAAAAAACAAGCAAGATTAAACAATAAAAAAGTAAGGACACTACCTATTCACGATAGTCAACTGGTAGCAACTCAAATGATTATTAAAATTTTTCTATATTTTGCAAATAAAGAACAACTCTGAAATTTGCAGATTTAAAGTAAATCTATCGATAGTTGAACCTACATAGGTTACTTCACCGAGTAACAGACGCTAAATTATACTGTGATTTCGATTTACTCTCTTTCACTGGTCGTATGTTTACAAGCTGGTCAAATAGATCAACTATCAACAAGAAGAATATGTAAAGTTACAGAAAAAACTTCACGAAAGAAATAACCGTTTATTTCCTAAAAAGTTGACACGAGAGATACATGACAACATACTGGCTTTTAAAAATTTCTTAATATAAGACGTTCTTAGACAAACGTATTATACGAGGAGTACTAATAGACAAACTATCCGAGGTGTACAAGTAGATAGACCAAACGAGTAGTACTAATAAAAAAACTATCCGAGGTGTGCAAATAGATAAACCACACGAGGTGTACTAATAGACATATTATACGAGGTGTACTAATTAATAGACAGACTATCCGAGGTGTACAAATAGACAAACCATACGGGGCGTGCAAATAGATTAACCCTGGCAAGGGCTAGTTAAACCAAATATATCATTTCTTGGATTTTTTTCATCCCAGGAGATGGTTGACAACTTATAAATAATTTAAACACTACAAGAGAATTCTTCCGAATTCCTAAGTTATTATTTGAATCGAAGCAAGAAAAGACAATAAACGCTATACCGAAGCAGTTTAAAACACCGTCGTAAATGACTATCAAGTATTGAGAAAAGGTTAGTCACAAAAGTAATTTATAAAGAACATCCCGCAACACAACACGCACATCTAGAGACGCGTAAACAAACTTACACGTAAAATGAAATTCATGGCTATTCAGCATACGCAAAGAGAAATAATTTTTAAACGAGCGTTTTATTATATTTGTCTGTTTATATTTTTCATTTCTTCTATTCACAGAATTGCCCTCTGGGGTATGATAGATCTATTTTTGTATCATTAAGCAAGTGCAATAAATATATTTATTTCTGGAATGTGGTTCAGTGGTAACGGATCGCAGAGCTTTAGGTAAAATGTAATGTGTCTTGATTTTTTTACGCAAAAAATAGAAATAGAAACATACATGTGCAAATGTGTGTGTATATATATATATATGTGAACATGTATTTGTGCACACAGACATAGAAATACATGTTTGCTTGCGCACACACACTCACACGCACCCCCTTACACACACATATTCATATATATACGTTTTGAAAATGAATAGAAGAGAAATAATAATAAACAATTAACAGTCAAGCTCAGTGTAATCGTTAGAGATAACCTGAAGAAAAAACAAGTACAAGGAAGACGACTTCGAAAAACGTGAAAATGAAATGGTTTTTAATTTCCCAACTGAAATTTAAAGAAAACTCAAGTTAAAGTCGAGGAACAACAGCAACAAAAAAAATCTCGAGTTTCCCATCCTTTCGGTATTCTCTGCAACATCATGCGGACATGGGTACATGGGATAAAATGGAGATTTAGTGTGAGCTGGTATTTTATTCTTTGAGAAAAGATGGCGAATCAAAGGTGAAGGAAGTACATTAATTTCAAATAAACCTAATTCTAAAATCATTCATAGCGAACAGCTAACTTCGACTGCATTGACACCTCGTCCATCAGTGCCAAAAACCACAATAAATGTTTATTCACTGGAGCAATCTTTGGGACATCTGAAGGCCATCACTGATATACTAATAATTCAACTTAGTTTCTAAACAAACCCCACAATTTAGATGTAGTTATTTGAGGAGATTTCAATCTAGACTTGTTAAATATTAAAAGCTATAAAACGACGTAAGCTTCTAAACTTCAACGCATTTAAAATCCGTCCTCATCCTGAGAAGCTAGCCAACTCATCCTCACTAATGAATATTTAATTTCCCCTTTGGATCCAAATAATATAATTAAAGGAATTTTGACTACCGATACATCAGACAATTTTTTTATCTATTTAATAGAAAAGAAAGTCGTTCATCAAAAAATTCCGCTCAATCGAGATTTTTTAGCAATGATACGCAAATTCACTAACCGTCAATCAGGAAATACTTCAAAATTCATTTTCAATGCGGAAGATATTGATACAACCATCATTGACCGGGCAGATGGTTTAAATAACACACAGAACTGAGTTGCTCTCCATCATAGCCCATAAATTCAAGCTGAAGAACATACGAAGACCATGAATGAATAACCGGAGAAATTACTTCCAACATTTCACATTTCATTTCACATCGTGAGAGAAATGTTTCTTTAGAAAGCTAGTGAAAATTCAGAATTATGTTATCCAATTGTGTTATGTTAGCTTCCCTCCCCCCTCCCTTCGCGAAAGAATTTTTCTCACTGACTAACACATTCAGTTTAAAAAAATGAAATGTTTGCTTGGCGTCTCTGCAATTCTATTGACAGACCGAAGAATAACCCCAAAAAACAATAAAAACTATTGGACATAATACTGCATCTAATCACCGTACGAATGACATAGCAAGTACTTTTATAATAATTTTGTTTAGTGTAGACTAAAACACAGCTGATCGAGAAGGAAGAAATTATTTCAGCAATTACGCACTCACGCTCCATTGAGGGTAAAACGTAACCCATATTTTGCTCCGGTGAACGCTGAAAAGATTTCTGACACCATTAAAGCGAAACCTTTTTAATACGGATAAACCACATTTTAGGTATGGTTCTCAACGTGGCTCCTCTAACTTTGCCTATTCTTCCTGATATAATTAACATAATTAACAGAGCTTTCTATTTGGGTTTCTTTCTTAATTCATTGAAAATTGCTGGAAGATCTATTATTTCTGTGAGAGATGAACAAAAAACTTGCGTCAATTATTGATGAATTTCTCTACTATAGGAGTATAGGTATTTCCCGAAATTTTCGAAAAAAATACTGTTCAATAAAGTATACTGTTACTGCAAGCGTAATTCATTTCTCTACGGCAAGCAATTAAACTCTTATTCTCATATATGAAGAATTCAATTCCTGTTCTAAAAATGAACAATTAAAGTTTTTCTCAACCTACAATTTCACCATTCGAATACTGAGGAGGGAAACCTATTACTCTTCATGTTCCTTGACTTGGAAAGCATTTTATTGTACATTTCACTGCGCACTATTGTTTGAGTTATACAACTTTAGCGCGCAATGTTTCTTTACGAATGGTTCGATCATTACTACCTCTCAAACCATAAACAATTTGTAGTGATTAGCAACCTCATTTCAGAGCTGCAGAGTATATCTCATGGAGTTACGCGATTGTGTGTTCTTTGGCCTTGAATATTTCTTTTGCTTGTAGAAGTTATCGGGCAATCATCGTTTTGAAGTTTATACATCGCGTGGATGACGGCACATTATCGTCGTGTTTGTCCCGCTAAAACTGCGGAAACAAGGCAGCTCGAATGAATGAGGAATTTAATAAAGTTTCGTTCTGCATCACGCCAAACAAAATCTGTAAAGATGTAAATCACGACCTGAGCACTATAATTGATAAACCGTAAAAAAATTCCAGACACTGACTACTGGAAATTTTTGAACATATTTCTTGATGAATATTTCCCTCTTAATGTTGATGCAGACAAATACATAAATTTATCCAAGTCCAAAAGGACTCAACAAAGAAGCGCTACAAATCCTTTACAGCATGCGTTCCGTCCTTATATTCAATACGACATTTCACTCACAAAAATGAACTGGTAGAATATTCACATTACAAAGAGCGCTATCAGAGCTATCTCCAACTTAGATACGACTTCCTCACTAGAAATATATTCAAGAACTTAAAAATGAAAAAATCTTTTTGACTTCCACCGATTTTTTCCCCGAAGATTCAGATACTAAACATTTAAATCCAACGAAAATTTTTACCTTCGACAAAAAACTTCACGCTCGAATTTAGCGCTCTCACTGCTAAACGAGAAAAAGAAGTGAGCTCATGCATGGCCATTCACTATTACATAAAATGTCAGATCTCAAAATAGCTTTCTTTTCTCTTGGACCAAATTCTGTAAATCCATGCCTAGCGATGATTACGATTTCCAGCTTTCGAAAGAAACCTTCAATCTTACACGATTTCAAATTACGAGATGAATGGAAGTCAACCGACATGAAATAAAAAAGTGGAAGTAACTGTATAAAATGAAGCAAAATCGTTTCCAAACTTTATTCCTTGTCATAAATAATGCGCTGGACAAAACTTTTCACTGAAAATCTGACCAATTAAAAATAAACATCTGACGATGAAAAGCATTGGCCTAAAATAACAAGTTGACAGAAAGTTGGTCAACGAAATTGAAGTTAACTTCCTGTCAGCTTCTTATAAGATTTGTCATAAATACTCATCTAATTCTAACTTAGAACCAAAAAGGCATTAAAGTATTTACCATGCTTTAATTAAAAATTTGTTTATCTCCATGTAGGTTGCGATAGAAGCTCCAGGCTTATTCAATCTACAATGCTAATGTTGTTCACGGTTTACACATCCAGTAAAATCTTGTGTCTCACTTCGAACAATGTTCGTGTTCATGGTAAGTAAGTCTTTCAAACATATTTTCAAAAATTTGAAATCCATTTTTACAAAATGGCCAACAGTACTTTGTCAATGTGTTCTGTAACTACGGAATGAAGAGGACTAGTTAACCGTCCAAGCTATAGGTGCGGTCACGCCAGACGGTCTGCTCGGCTACCCTGGAACTTGAACAACAGGACGTGATTCCCACCTGCTCAGATGTACGCACAATGTAAGTACATCTATAATGTACTATGATTTTACTATTTACTATAGTAAATTTATCTTCCAGGGAGTGGATAAATTTCCTGCAATGGGGGCGGCTATTATGGGGCAGGAAGTTTAGCCTTAAGCAGAAGTAGAAAAGCGAGACTGCGTTGTTTAACCGCAATATTTGTAAGAAATTAAGGTCAATATTGATTTTAGGCCTTTCACGGAAATTAAACATTCTGTTCCGAACAATCACTAAAGGAACACATTTAAAAAGGTTTTACATGAATGACATTCTGCTCGCTGATGCGTTATTTTCGAGATGTAACAATAATTATGTTCAGATAGGAATAACATTATATGGTCGGTTGCTTAGTCGCCGCATCGTTGGGTCACGCCCACATTCTTGGCGGGACACGCCCACTTTTTGCGCGGGAAAAAATTGCGTCGGTTTGGGTAAGTTAAGATAAGCTATTTTAGGTTTATTTATGTTATTTTAGGTAAGTTTATTTAACTAACCGAACAAAACCTACCCAACCTCACCCATCGATACGTCAATACCGTATTACTGCATATTTACTTGTCAGTTCCTTCACTTTTATATACGATGTTCCTATAACTTCAAAGTTGAATAATTCGAAAATTAAGCATCAGCGAGCAGAATGTCATTTATGTAAAACGTTTTTAAATGGGTTCCTTAAGTGATTGTTCGGAATGGAATTATTAATTTCCGTGAAAGGCCTAAAATCAATATTGACCGAAATTAATTTATGAAAAAGGCTTGGAGAGTAACGCAATTATTTTTTTTTCATGTTCTCTGATTTTACAAAAATATTGGTGGTACAAAAGCGTGTGTGACTTCTCAACAGAAGTTTCGCTTTAAATAGAATAAAGGTGAAGTTTAGGGTCAAAATATTTCACAACTCTAATTCGATAAAAAGAGGGGAAAATCAATTTGTGCACAGAAAGGGTTTTATGAGAGTGAGCCCCTTTAGTAACAAATCATACATATGTAATATATTAATCATACGCTCTCTTAACTAAAGCTCCTAAGCCTTTGTAAACTTGGACGGAAGTGACTTTCCCACTCTTAAATTCTCAACTTTATAAAATTACATTGTTTAGATGATGATGATGATGTGCAATTGAATGAAATATCCTATTTTAAATCCAGATTCTCATTGTGTATTTAAATGAATAAAATATTTTACTCGATCGTCCTACTCTTCTCTCCAAGTAATTGAAGACCGGAGAGTTATTGGCGTTATTCATGCATATTTTAAGGAACGGTTCCTGCACGCTTCACATGTTTCAGGACTTGAAAAAGCACTTGAAAACTCTTTTCTTTACGCCAATTTTCTCGTTTTCAGCAAAATTCGCAATGTCGTTAGCTGATACATAATATTTTTAAAAACTGTACCAAAGCTCATAACGGTCGCCGGCCATGTGACGAGGGGCCATTTTTTCTAACAATTTTCGTCGCCATAGCTAGATAGTCAGCACCGGATATACATGTCAACGTGGCTATGCTACTGTAATGTGTGTGGTAGTAATGTTTTCCTTGACGTCCTGTAGCTCCTTTACTCGTGTGCTTATATGCTGAGCAGTTATATAATTGTTGTACATCTGTCGGGCAATTAATTTGTTACGTTTTACTCCAGACAAGGCTATCACATCGAGCAGTCGACCTCGGAGACGCGCTGCTCAAAGAAGTTGGCAGTGTGGTCTCGACCACCCGCCTGATCATTGCATAGGTGACTCCCTCGTGTGTACACTGCCACGACGCAGCAGGTGTGCTCCTGCTTACGCCCTCTCATATGAACTAGCCTTGCTATTTTCCCCGTAATATCAGTTCATCGTACTTTATTGAACGCCTTACAGTATGAATAATTGTTCTATATCTTGGTATAGGTAATTCCTAATCATTAACTCTTTTAGTATTAAAGTCTAATTTGCTATGAGTTCGAAACTTTAATTTAAAGTTGTTGAGCATTGTATGACGTAAATAAATAAAAATTTCATGCATAGTTACGATTATTTTACTGAGGCTAGTATTTCAACCCTTGTTCCACCGATGTTTGTGGCATGAACGTACAATACGTTGTAGTTGCATGAGTTTTATCTGGTTAAAATCCTGTTTGAGCTTTTAATATAAATTGAAGATTTTGGCAAGAAGAAACCTACATAGCATGATCAAGTCAGCATAAGATCTTTCGTTGCTCGCTGCACCGCAACGACGACGTAAATTTCAAGTCTGGCTCTGGCTTTCTAAACTTTTACTCAACGAAAATGGCATCAAGAGATCAGCCTCGGCATGACGTCGTCCAACTGCTTTTGCTGAATTAGAAACTGGGCGCATCTTCAGTTGCCTGGATTACGTTACGGTGGTGAGACACGTGGAATCGCTCTCTGAAAATTTTAAGGCTTAATTCCAGACCGCACACAAAAAAGTTACTTTCCTTCGGTGTTGATGCTTCAATTAAACCGTGGAACTTTCAATCTAAGTTTGGCCACGATGCCTCCTAAATTTAGGTCTCTGTGTGCGTACGACTTAAAACCTTTGCTCATCGATTTCTAAAATGAAATTATGTTTACATTTTGATAAAGCTAAATGTACGAATAGTCTCAGTATTTTGGAATATTTAGAAGTACCTGATTTCTCCTTTAAATTTCGCTCATTGGCGAGTTCTTTTATCGTTTCAGACCAAAAAGTTTTCGGTCATCTTTTCGCATGCGGACTTGAATCCTGATTCGAAATTTGCCAAGAATTAGAACACAATTGAGTCGTGTTCAGAGAAGGAGAAAGTGGTGTTTTTTGTCGCTTAGAGTAGGCATAACTAGAGAATGCTGTCTTTGACAGCAGGTGTTTCTAAGTTGTTAGAAATTACATAACTAATTCCTGAGTGTTTTGAAAATTAAGAATAAAATCGACAATTTTCACACAAACTTGAGGTAGACAACTATATGTCAAATGACGTGTACGCAAATTGGTTCGTTTTAAACGGCTAACCTAAAGTACAATTAGAAAAATTCATCTGAATTTCATTTAACACATTTTTCCGATTATACTCCGTATTATAGTTTGGCTAAATATTTACTGTCCGTTTTGAAACCGATCACAATGAATCAATATAATTAGGTGAACAACTCGACGGCTTTGTACAAGAATAATTAAAGTACAAAATTCACGGAAATTTTTCATGTATTTTTCATGTCAAAAGTTTCTTCAGTAATGCTTTTCTCCACGAAACCGTGGACGTTTACATTCCCAAACTTTTTCAGAAGTTTCGAGTCAACCGTCTTGAAATTAACTGGATTTAGGTTAATCTTTTTCGGTTTTAAGCACGTACTTGACAAACTGGTTGAGGGCTTAGATAAGAGATCATCTCTTTTGCTTTTGTTTGAAACATTTTCCTACGTTAAAAAACGGTTAAATTAGTGGCGAGAGAGTTTCAGACGAGGAATTTATTAACGGTATTTAGATTGATCTCATCTTAAGCTTTGTTGAAACACCTCACTGATGAACAATAAAATAGCAAATTTGCCGTGGACGCAAATGATGTGTGTCTTCTTCCATTCTTGCATTCCCTGGTTCATATACCTAGTACACAATATTTCGCAATAACACCTTCTTTGGATTATGAATTAGTTCTATTTTTTGATAACATATATTTTCAAATTCGATTTTGGTTAAATTTGAGTTCAAAGAGCATATATTGCGTACTGTTCGTATTTTTTGCATGAAAAGTTTACTATACCCACTGAATTATTTTTCGAAGGGTTAATTTTCTGACGTTTTTATCAATATTTCAGCAAGAAATTGTACCTTCTTTCTATTCTAAATGAAACTCTGTAGAGATGTTACGTTTAGACACACTCTTGTACCCTTACTTTCACCCAAGATCGGAGGATGTGAAGAGTGCGATAGTAGCATACTTATTATGTTTCATGAGTTAGCTTAAGACTGTTTATTAGTTGAGAAGCACTATATCTCTTCTTTTTCCTGCCACTTTGCTGGCTTCCGTGGTATCTAAATTCAGTTGTGCACAATGTGACGCGCATCGAGTACGTGGGCGTACTCTAGGCTCCAGAATAGTGGAGCAGCGTTACCAGACCCAAATTTTGTATATCTCAGTTGCTCATTAAACACACAGAGACCATGCTAACGGGTGCAATAGCCTAATAAACATAAATACGAGTACTTTGGCATTATAAGAAAAACATACTTACATCAGAACAGCAATTTTTGTAATTTTTCCAACACAAGACTTACTACTGAAAATAATCATCTCAGATCTTACCCGTTGACTATCAGCAGGTAGTCTAATAATGTTTATCCATTTTCGGTCCTATAGGTGTTTTTTCGTTATGTTGAGTTTGCGTATTGGTGTTGAGTTTGCGTATTGGCTGTACTTTTACGGTTCATAATTTCATGTTTTTGCAGCGTTTTTAATTTGTGTTATTTTTCGGATAGGGAAAGTTCCGTATCGTCGTACAGATTTGAGAGGGCCAACAAAGCTAACTACCTTTCACGAGCAGAGCACTTTGTGAACGAAACGAAGGCGATGCAGTGCTGCCAACGTGTTGAAGTTTATTTTGTTTCATGCCTGAAACCTGCAGTAAAATTCATGTTCACGTGACAATGACTCAAAAATGATGTTGAAATTACGTCAAATTTCATAATTTCGTACAAGTTTCTTTTGCAAGTTTCAAATCTTCGAACAAGTTTCGATACTCAGTAACACTATTTCGTTCAAATTTTAAACAGCTGCAACACATTTATGATTCTAAAGAGATGCGAAATTATCATACAGGAAGATTGTAATAATGTTTGAGATTCAAACAAAGATTGATTTACTGGTATATTTACAAAAAAAAGAGAAAAAGTTTGGCAGTGAATACGAACTTCACACATCAAACACAGGAATGAGGTACTTGAAAACATGTCTGTGATATTCACAGTGATGGGCGTTCGGATCTTAAGTCCGAACTTCCGATCACGATCGTTCTTCCACATCGGCATCGGACTTGAAGATCGGAGCTTCCCGGTTGAAAAGATCGGAAGCACGAGGATCGCTCTTGCAAAATGTAAGTCCGATCCCAATCCAGGCCGTAACGGAAAAAATGAAAACAAAACGAAGACGACCAATCCGTCTCGCGTAGATGTAGTTCCTTCCTGCACTCAGCTTCAAAAACCGTATAACACACGGCTCCCGAGCTCCCTTCGATCGAGCGCGTGTTCACCTGTGTGCCTAAGAGAATTTCGAGGCCCTCGTCTTCTTGAAGGGCAACCTTCCCTTCTTCAGAAAAGCCCACGAGGTGGAGGTGAACGAGCAGGACGAGGTCTGAACGGGGCGATTCAAGCTAAAGGACAGATACTGTCTCCTTTTGTTCATATAATGTAATTAAATTTGGTAGAATTTAGTAGAGTCAGTAGAGTAGACATGCTGCTATATTGTATTTGAAGTATAATGAAAAAAATAAAATTTAACATCCATCGTAGCATTTTATATCAGTATGATAGTATACATGTGACGTCGGATACTGATATTGAATCTGAATTGCTTTAAAAAGGCTTTAGAAACTGGGGATCGGTATTAAAGTCTTGGGATCGGAAGATCGAAATTTCGGGATCGCTTTAATTTTTTGGCGGCGGGCTCGGTAGGTTGCATTCGGAATTAGCCATTGACCGGGATCGAAAGTCGGGATCGGACTAATATTTTAAGGATCGATGCGCTAGGACTATAACGCCCAGAGACTCTATCATGAAGAGTTGTATGGGGGACACCATATTTAGCAAAGATCGCTTTTAATGAAAGAATTTTTGTATTCGCTGCAGTAACAGCCTGGAGCAGAGCCTCGTCTATTTGATTCTTGAACCTTACGAGGTGCCATGTATAGAGCTGTATTTGCTCAGCAATAGCAATGAAAACATAGAAAATAGAGGCAACCCAATAACCTATGAAATTTGAAGCAGAAAATAGCTTTTTCAGCCATAACAAACTTTTATACATCTTACAGCGTATTTATATTGGAAAAATACATGAAATATTTCTCTATATGAAAAATTTGTTAGTGTTATTCACACTAAAACAGCAAAAAATCACTTCCAGAACTGGTTCCGCTATGTCGTACATTGTGTATGGAAATATGAGAGTACTCAATATAAGTTCGGTTGTCGTATACTACAAATATTTATAGCATCTTTAATTTATTTAGAGCATAATTTGTTGATTATGGTGTCAAAACCTATTTCAACAAAGATGACGCCTCCCAAGCTTTGAACGCAGCGTTCTTATCCTATTTGCTCACAATTTTGACGCCTATCACTTAAACGATTTCAGTTTTTTCGAGCTAGTTCGCTGAGTAGTACTTTTGATATGCTGTATATAATCATCCGAGCACACATATTATTTCAAGTGTTGATATGCACTCGGCAATGACGCGAGTGTAAAACGAAGTTCACGCTTGCACCAGCTATCTAACACTAGCGGTGTTATTTCAATTTAAATGCAATCTGTATGATAATGAGGAACGCTCGACGATACGGAACTTACCCTAACACTTTCAGGGCTGATATGTGAAACGTGCTATTTTACATCTAGGTGCTCATCGTGCTTTTTAAAGAATGAAATGGCTCACAGTTTTCTAATTTCTCTTCTAATTTATGCATGGTGACCTTGCAAAAACCCGAAGAAGATTTTTCCCAAGCAGTTGTTTGTCACCTCAAATTTTCAAGAGTTTTTACCTCACGCGTTAATTCTTCAGTATGAAATTATTAGAGACAGAATTACCCAGAGGACTATTACAAATCTTTGACAAAATTTTCCCACCGCACTGAGCGTAAGATGCCAGCCAGAGATGGCAAACTAAAGCGGCCCATAGACGATGAATTTAATTGCCAGAACCAATGACTCAATATATTGATGAGATTTTTTGTTGCCCACAAACGGCGTCAATCTTTTCATCAATATAATTGATGAAAAACAGTCATTTGCTCTGGGGACGCCTTACGTGATGGTCGATGAAGAAATCTCTTCCTCCACCCCGACTGATGAAGGAGAAAATTACCATTACAGCGCGTTCCTTAGCACTTTCATCTCCCAGAAAATCCATGCGTAAACACAAGACATAGGCCAAAAACTAGCTCAGAGAACGTGGCAGAATATTCGGATCCGACGCATTGCTCAAGGAATTACGTGCAAATGAGCCAGAAGATTTTAAGAACTATCTTTGAATGAACACTACGTCATTTGATGAACTATTGCATCTGGTCACTCCCTAAAAGTACCAAGTATTTACTTCTCAAGATAATTTTAATAAGTAGGGTAACAATAATAAATTAAATAACTGAACTACAGTCAAATAATGTAATACAATAATAAGGCATGAAAAGCACCAGATATTTGTAGCAGCGTCCTCCAGCATGCAACAAGTACCAGATCTGCGTGTACACAAAAATGAAATTCCAAGTTTTCCCAGGTTTATACACTACGACTTTCAGAGCTAAGAATGAAATATTGACGCAATATTTTGAGACGTGTCCAAACGGACGTTTCAATATATTGACGAACCATCAATAAAAAATCAAACTGATTTGATTGCGTCAATACATTGAGTCAATTAATTGACGGTCGTTAATCAAGCCCCCAGACGATCAATTAAATTGTCAATATTCATCATTAACAATTATGTGGACAATTTATTTGATCGTCTATGGGTCGCTTAAAGGTTCAAGTCCTGAAATATTCGAATAAAAACTCTAACTTACTTCTGATCGTCCATTCGGGTAAAGAATGGTGAGAGGTGAGGCGGAATAACTTGGGGCCGTTTCGTTGAAAGACTTTTCGCATAATCGTCCATTTTCTGTCCCGCTTGCAAAATGTCAAGTGTACACCTTCCTTTCATCAGATCATTAAAATTTTCGTTACTTCTAAAAATTATTTGTCAATATGTGATTACCTAAAAACTTTACATTATACTTTACTTAACTATTCAAATTAAAACGCATTTAACACGTTGACTACGCAATGGGACTAAGTGTACATCTAGGTAAATTGCCCAAATACACACCAATGTTAATGCAAAACATTTCAAACCATTTCGCAACCTTTTTTTGAATGAATTTTATCATTCGAGGAAAATAATATTGAGCAATTTTATTTTGTACATTTCTCACGAAGGATGAAGACTTTTTCGAGCAGTTAAGTCGATTTCCCCAGTCTGTTTTCAACAACCTAATCAAATCAACTTTACGACCCGCGCAATCGTAGTCAACGTGTTAATCCTTCCAAGCAACCCTGCGCATATCTTGAAGTGCGTCCAGCGATGTAGATGGTGTTGTCTAAAATACAAGTTGGTGCTTATTAACATCTTTTTTTTCAGCTGTGTGATAAATTAGTCATCATCAGCTATCACTTTTCTCGTGACGTATAGCAACCTAAGACTCAGTGTGCACTGCATGAGCCTCAGTACTACTGTTTCATCCTGGCAACACGAACATGGCTTTGAAATTCTCGCTCAGTGCTGCAACAGCAGTAGTTTTCTGCACTCTGGCAGTGACTGTTGTGAATTGCCAGGTTGAGGAAGATTCGGCCATGTTGCAGATGTTCGATGCTATACAGCAGCTCATGACGGGGGAGCCCGAGTATGACAGACTTCTTTTTCAAAAATTACGAGACTGCATGGTTACTTTCGACCCTCTCCTAACTGCGTCGCAAGATTCCGCGTGGCAGGGAATAATAAATTACTGGATCATGAATGGCACCGAAAGTGACCCATGGGGAGCAACTGATTTAGTTTATATTGAAAAAAATTTATCAGCCTCGAATTTTCTTAACATGACCGTCTACGAACCATGTAATTATGCGTCGAATGTTGCTTACATTCACCCGCCACTGGAACTGTGCAAGCAGGTTGCTGCCGGGACAGTTTTCAATCTTCCTGAAGTTTACATCAACGCAATTGGTAAAGCCTTTGTGAGTTTAGTGATGGGATCATCGTTCATGCATTTAAGCCACACCAATGTAGGAGGGCAGCAAGATATGTGGAGCATACGAGTTTTATCGTACCTCATTCATCAAGGAAGTATTTCAAATCTACCGGCGTCATCTATCGTGCGTGACTTCAGTCCGACGTACAGGAATTTGACTTCTCTTGAACTCGCCGAAGAATTCCAGAAAATGTACTTGAATTTGCCAGTCGAGGAGTGGCAAGAGCACACAGCAACGTTTGACATCCCAGACTACTATGTGTCATTCGCAGGAATTATTGTGAATGGCCTGACTTTACTTTTGGCTCCAGAATTGGTGGATCAATTGGCTCCAATCATCATGTCTACCTTTGGACTTCAGGCTGAGTATCAGAATTTCATCATGAATCAGTACTTGCCAGAGTTTCGATATTTAACTGAAAATATCACTTTGGGAGCTAATGAGGAAATAAGATTTTTTGAAGATGGTACAGCTACAGTTTTAAAGCTGCTTTATGCCTTCCTATGGCAAGAAAACATTCTCACAGACAACCCTTTCTTCCTTTTAGAGGCAGTCAACAAATTTGGACACGAATATTTCCCTACCATCAACACTGGTCTCAACGAAATCAACTCGTACAATTACTTAAACTTGAATTTTCAAAATGGGACTGACGTCTATCCAGGCGATTTCTGGTGCAATCCCGTGATCCCACACGCCAAGTGGCACTTGGAGTCGGCGCTGGGACTGTTGGACCTCACGTATTTGGCAGACCAAATGATTGTACTTCTGAGTCCTTAGTTCCGTTGCTTTCGCAACCGAGCAAAGCTTTTAGATCAGAGATAGATAAGTATATATCAACCAATTTTTAATTTTTGCAGCTTGTTTTTTGATCGGGTATATTTCTAAAAAAAGTATTTTCTTAATACCAAATTTTTCTCCTCTTGCTACTGCAAACTTCAATAAAAATATAATGACATTCAGCACGGAAGGACTATATTTATTTGAACGAAGTTGATTTCAAAGATTTCTAGTCTACTTCTTATGATTTTCATGAGTAAGAATTCTGTCTTAATTAATAACTTACGCAACAACACATTTCACGTGACATTGTTAACTTCAATGGCATGATTTTTAAATAACTGGTGAACTGTTATTTTGTATAATAACTCATTTAACGACAGCTTCTGTCGCTTTGGCCTTCAGGCCAAAGTTAAACCGATCAATTTAACAGTTTATCATTACAGGTAATTCAATTGCAAAAACAAAGTTACTGGGACATTTAAAGTAGGTGGTAAGCAGCGTTTCGTTGCGTTTCGTTGCGTTTCGTTGAGTTTCGTTGAGTTTCGTTGAGTTTCGTTGAGTTTCGTTGAGTTTCGTTGAGTTTCGTTGAGTTTCGTTGAGTTTCGTTGAGTTTCGTTGAGTTTCGTTGCGTTTCGTTGCGTTTCGTTGAGTTTCGTTGAGTTTCGTTGCGTAACCGTTAGCTCGGGTCCTCACATTTGCCCCCTGGGAGCGCTAGTTCCCATAGATACAATAGTTGTATCCCCCTGAGGGTTGTATGTAAAAACAAACTTGCCACGCTGACCGCAGCCTGATGCTGCTTAGGGCGGCACCTGCATAAAGCCAAGGGCTGCTGCTCTCTTCTTGGTATCCGTTTTAATGTGAGGCGCTCGGAAGCTTCACCAATTCCAGGGTTCACCAATTCCAGGGTTCACCAATTCCAGGGTTCACCAATTAGGCTTCACCAATTCCTGACCTCATTAATTTTAGGTTTCATAAAGTCCATGTGTAAAGCCTCAGGACTTGCGAGCACAAACGGCGTGAGAAAATTTGAGATGGAACCGTACTTATTCAAATGAATAAAGAAGAAAAAAATAGACTTAGCGAATTACAAAAGGTCAAGGGGTCAGCATTCCATCGATATCAGAGACTCAAAACCGGACCAGAAGAAACCAAGACAGACGCGTCGCACAGTGGTGGGTGACCTGGAGAGGAGAGGCAACCCTGAGGGATCTTAGGTCTCGGCCGGAGTCGGGGACCCCTCCCTCGGCAAAGAGAAAATCCTCATAATCAGGCGGACTGGCTCCCAGGAAGGAAAGCTTCTGCTGATCGCAGGCTGGAGTCTGGAATCTTCCTCTGGTAAGCTACGGAAATAATTATTGTAGCTGGAGGTATCATAGGAGCTCCCTCACGGCGCTGAAGGGGCGTGCAGCAGCTAGGGTGCCTTTAGACCAGGGAATCTTTTTTCGGAGATGAAATCCCTGTAGTAAGGCCTGACAGCTGTCGGACTCTTGCACCGTATCATGCACGACAAACCACTGGAATCCAAGAATCGCTCAAGTTTAGCCATTCGATCTGGCAAAATGAGGGACGTGTTATATCAATTAAGAGCGTTTCCGTAAATGGTAGTCCAAAAAATTGTTCCTCTTCCAAAAATTCGGCTGTCTTATTAGAATTTTTACATGGACTCATGATCGATGGTAGTGCTTAATTTAAAGACGTCCGAGTAGAGGTATTTTGAATTCTGACTATGTCGGAGCGATGGCTGTAAAAATGTCCTCACCAAATGAACGACATGGGAGCGAAATGAAAAATGAAATAAACGATAAACAAAGGTTCAACAGTGGACCTGAAAAAATGAACTTAAAGACACCCACGATGGAGCCTAAGTCAAGTATTTCGTGCCTCAACAACGTATGTGAAATTGTAAGAGAAAATATTAGACAGCAACGTGGAATTGTCTCCGCTTGGGGAGTGTGACCAATTTACGAGGATACTGTCACACATTTTTTATAATCAGCTAATAAAGTGTGAGGGAGTATTCGTGTCCGACTTCCTCTAAAATTTTTCCACACAATGAACAACACACAAGTGTGATTATGCCTTATAACGTACTCTGCCTTAGTACGTACCCACAATGCGCGAAAAGGTTGCACAGAAGTCGATCAGACGCAACTTTACAATGCGTGTAAAATCTGTCTCGTGAAAATGCACAGTTTCAATCATAATCGTAAAATTTCGGTGTATTGTGGAAAAATCCTTCGGGGTTCCAATTAACAATATCAGTACTTAAAAATTGGCAACTGGAGAACATGGTGACAAATTCTCGTCGTACAACTAAGCGACATCCTTCTCTGTGTCATTCAGAGTTCAGGAAACATCTAGTACAAAACTCGTCAAACCTCTCTCCGAAGCCATTCGCAGCAAGCACGCATGTAAATGCCCGTTTCTAATCACTGACGAAGATTCTGTCTCGTCCAACAATGTTTGGAGATGTGCGAAGGTGAATTTACGACTTCAACTGGTCTCCTACTGATGGTACACGAGTCGTGAGCACGCAGTGAGAAGCGGCACGCTCTGGGGACCGTCACCACACCACAGCCGGAGGAAGCAAGAGCCTCACTTCAAAGCAAGACGCCGTTAGTCAGCGATGGAAAATTATGCGAGGTGCGCTGGTCTCAGTGATTGTTTTGCTGAAGCCCAATAAAATTTTTGCACACCATCCTACTAAGAAATACTTAGTACATTATTAGATCAAGTAGGGAAGAAGTTCAGATTTAGTGTGAAAGGAGATCAGAATAGAGTGAAAGGAGATCTAAATAGGGGTGAAAGGGTAGAATAGGGATGAAAAGAGGTCAAAATAGGCGTGGAAGGTCAAAATAGGGGTGAAAGGAGATTGAATTAGGGGTGAAACGAGATCAGATCAGATGTACATGATCAGATCAAAGCAGGTGTTCACAGTGATCAGATTAGGTGTGATATATCAAATCGATTTTGACACAGGATCGTATTCTGGTGTGAATAAGAAGAATGCGTTGTATAATTTTCGTCATGAACTAAATTATTCCTTGTCTCCATACCTCTAATTTTCGTTTTTCTTTCCCTAGGAAGGCGCGAGTGGGTTTCACCTGGAGACCAGCCGACTTCGGGTCCGATTTGTCAGATAGTCTCTCCGAATACTTGCTTACTCACTTTATAGCTTGAATGATTTCTAATGCTCGTTTTCTCATCTAGAGATGATTCATTACTTGTCATCTATATTGTTATTGTAGCTGACTTACGTTGCATTGTCACCAAGGAATAGTTACTGAAGGTTAACTTCGGTATCTGAGTTCACACCAACTAAGGACCAAAAAAATTGCTTTTTAGTTGAGGATTTACAAATTTCTTATATTCATCAAAGCTGTTATTAGTTCTGGATATAGCACAGAATAATATTGAAGACAGATTTTTTCATAGAACGCGATAATTCAAGAATAGTTTTATAAAAATTTTCAGTAGTATAAACGGTTTAAATTTTGGCGGAAATATCGTTGCTCGGATGGCACCTGTACTTTAGACTTTTAGGGCATGAAAGTATATGTTGTCAACCTAGCAAAAGATAATCTACAATAATGGACCAACAGATAATTAATTATCATGCATCGTGGAGTTCATGGCCGCGTTAGAGATAATAAATGTTTTCAGAGCTCTAAGATGTTATTTTTTTATGCTCATTTTACGTTAATATGAACCAATTACTAAATAAGTAAAAAAATATTTTGGCATGGAAATAACAGTTTATTTTGATTAATATCTTACCGTTATTTTTTCCAATTTCAGTTTCAGGGAAATATTTCAATGCAGTGATGCACGTTTCAAAAGTTTTGTCCAACACCGATTGAAAGAAAGTGTTTCAATTTTTGGTTCTACCAATATCTAATTTAAATGAACTGCAACTGCATTATTTTCATGATCTAAAGTATAAAAAATTGTAAGTTAGGAGAAATATAATTTGATTTATATTTAACTTAACAATTAACGGACTGAAAGTGCACCATTGCTTCATCACTATCGTCTATAACAAAGTGAAGCCAAATTTAAAAAATGAAATTGAAGGTCTTACTAATTACTTCGCCTTATCGTGAAGAAACTAGCAAGAATAATAAATTTCCTAGTCAAAGCAAGTAATTAAGTTTGAGGCAAATTACAGTCTCTCAAAGGTTAAAATTGTGAATACATACGTCATTCATCGTGACTTCCATGAACACTCTACGTTGGCGAGTGCATTTCATAAGCCACCAGTTTTCAGCTTTTGAGAGGGTTAGAAATTATTTCCCTTGAGCAATACCGTGAAAAGCTCTGAAATGTGTTTTTTATCTGCGCTGAGTTTCTTGATGTTTCATTACTGTGGTGTTTACAATCGACCGATCATATTCCGTCCACACAATTAGAGTGAACATTTTTTATCCTTCCTTTTTTTCGTCTTCCATGGGGGTGGGTCAAATTTTCAAATTTTGGCCAGAAAGCCAATGATGCTTTTCATATGGGGCAAGTCTGAGTTCAAAGTGTTGTTGTGCAAAGTCTTCTGTTTTTATGCATTAGAACAACTCCAATTCTCAAGAGTTTGCTAGTTTTCACTGAAAATTTTTTGAAAATACATTTTTTTGCTGTTGAAGTAGTAAATAACGAAACAAAACTCGCAAGTGCAGCAGAGAACATGAGAAGAGTCAATTGCATTCGTCATGCATAAAAAAATGGTGTTAATAATAATGATGCATGAAATTGATCAACGGAACAAACTGGAGCAAAAGCTCGCTAGAATGAACCCGTGGCACGTTGATTATCAGATTTGACCCTGGACACAATAACTGCCAAATAATGTTCTTTTGTACGACAACTAGTAACTTTTTGAAGAAACAGCCAACACATGCTTTCATTCGCTAATATTACGGAGTGTATGAAGAGTATCCAACACTAACACCGTTGATAATCTCTAAAGTGTACAATCTTAATAATTATACTACAGACCTTTGCAGGAAAAGTAAAGAATATGGTAACAGTATAGTGTTTTGTTTTGGTAATATATTCGAAGGATGTTTTGCAAATTTTTACCGAGATCCTTACCGTCCAAAAATAGAGATCTCGCTTTGGAGTCGACTTCATTGGACTCATAGCTTGGAACTTTTTACCGTTTGATAACCTCGAGAAATAACCACGAAATAAACAACCGTTTGATAACCTCGAGAAGTTCAAAATGAACTTCAATCCGGCGTTCTGTCTCATGTTTGATTTTGAAAAAGCTGGCTGTTACACGACAATTTGTCTATTAGGTATTTCAAAGTGATGGGGCTAACTAAAAATTTATTCTAAGATTTTCAGACTCATCTTTTTCTCTTGATTATTTAATCTAGTTTAAATTTTCCATTCCCTCGCATAATTTGATAATCTGACCAGCTTAGAGACCGTGTAGGGTAAGTGCTCTGTAAGTACAACTGTGAGAGTTAGAATATTTCTCTAGGATGTCCTGAATGCAGAAGTTACTGAACTTTTTCTTCAAGTAACTACCATTGATTTACTGTAATAGACTCAATGATTTATTTTCGTGACATACCACTCGTAGGAATTAAATTCCTCAACTACTTGAATTGTTTAAACATTGATAGCGTGTGCAGAGGGTGTAAAGCCTTCACGTAATTATAAGGTTCCGAAGGCAAGGGGGCTGTTCTCTTGAAGCAGCCGCATTTTGGTTCAATGATATAAATCCCTTATAACTCGCAAAAGGAATACACACTAAAAGAATCATACAGGCACTATGGTTATAATTGTTTGTTTTGCCTCTAGCGCAATAATCTTGCGCAGCTATAACCATATCATCTACCTGATCAGTGATACTGGCAGTGGCGATAAGTTTTGGAAACATTCAAGGAACATCTTTAGGTTCTCACTCAGGTGTATATAATTGAAGATCTAATCTAAGTAAAGATATACCCGTTTCCCACATCAGACTCTAGCAAGAGCTTGAGCGCTATAAAAAAAATCACGAAAATGTCTAATAGATAAAGATAAATTTGGTGCACATGACTAAACGATTTATAATCATCGAGGCTCACCTGGCCATCTATTGATGAGTGCATTCTACTGATTACCTAAGTGTTCATATCCGTGTACCATGTCGATTTTTCTTAACAATAAATCATTTGCAATAGATATGCGTCGTCACACTTCCGACTACATGTATTCAGTAGATCTATTTTATGAAGTATGTTGACTGGACGAAAAAAAACAATATGCTATGATAGCGATTTTTATTACCTTAGTGAAAATTCGAATGTTTCCTAGCAAAAGCAGAACGTTTTGCTGTGGCACATATTTTATACACACTATCATAGCAAAATAATTGACAGCGAGAAAGAAGATAATTACTTTATGTGGGAAGGCATACAGTAATACACCAGTACAGCGATTCACATTAAGCGTCAATACGCACGGTCAACATGAAGCGTGTGTACCCTTGTTCATAAACTCTTTGAAATCGAAACTGGAATGGAACATGAAATTTTAATTTTGTTTAGCGGCGTCCTAAATTTTACAGTGTATAGTATCCCTGGTATAAAATATAAATTTGAGCTATATAAAATAGAAGGAAACCGTAAATTCGACACATTTAGATACCAATACATCAAAATTTGCTAGTACAAAATTATTCATAGTCATTGAGAAAACACTTTGTACATTTCATCACCCATGTAGGCAAGATCGAGCATTCCGACTCCAGACTCAAGATGCCACATCGAATGAGGAATTTCTGCGTTGCACCAGACGTCCCCAGGATACACATTCGTCCCGTTTTGGAAGCCCAAGTCGAAATACTCGTACGTATTGTGTTCGTTCAGGCGGGTGTTGATGACAGGCAGATATTCCCAGCCCCACTGGATAACAGTTTCGTTGAGGAAGATGGGATTGCTGGTGAGAACATGCTCTTGCCACAAAAATGCATAAATGAGCTTTGCAGCCGTCGTTAATGCATCCTCTAACAGTCGTGTTTCATCAACAACTCCTGTCTCGATGTCTGAGGTCAAGTTTCGTATTTCAGGAATATAATAAGTCGTTAAAAACTCTTGAATCTCGAGCTCTAAACCAAATGCTGGCATGAGAACTTCAAGCATTTGGTCTACGATTTCAGGAGGAAAGACGATGGTCATAGCGTTGATGAAAATTCCAGCATATGAAAGGTAATAGTCAGGAATATCGAAGCTGGCAGTTTGATCGTACCACTCAGTTACCGAAAGGTTACTGTACATGTTTTGAAACTCCGCAGCTAGTTGAAGGGAATCCAGAGGTCTATCTGTGAAGCTGAAATCTTTCACTATTGATGACGCAGGGAGGTTGAGAATGCTACCCTGATGAATGAGATACGCAAGGACTCGAATGCTCCAATTGTCTTGCTGTCCTCCCAACTGAGTGTGACTCATGTGCAGAAACGAAGATGCCATCACGTGACTGGCAAAATGCCCACCTAAAGCTTTGACGTAATCGTCCGGCATATTGAAGGGACTTCCTTCTGCTCTTTTGCGGCAGATCTCAGTGGCTGGATGTGCAAAGGCAACGTTCGATGCATAGTCACACGGTTCGTAGATTGTCATGTTTAAAAACTCTGTGTTAGTTGCGTTGCTTTCCATGTAATTTGGATCATAGCCGCCCCACGGATCCGATTCAGTTCCTCCTGCTTGCCAATAGTCGATGATTCCTTGCCAAGCATTGTCTTGAGCAACAGTCAGTAACGGATTTAAGGTGTCCATGCAGTCGCGTAATTCTTGGTAGTAAACTCTGTCGTAGTAAGGCTCTCCGGTCATGAGCTGTTGCATGGCATCCAGCATTTGCAACATAGGCGTCTCTTCAGCATTTTCCGATGGAAGAGGAGACGCTAAACTCACACCGACCAGAAACACTGCTAAAACTGCCTGGGCCGTCCCACTCACCATCTTCGTGTAGATTAGAGTAAACGAATGAATAAATTTTGTCTGGGACCAGGTAATATATTTGCGAGCGAAGTCATGCTGACTCAATGCGATGAGAACGAACACGTGGTTTTACGAGATAGGTGGTAAGTGGTCAGAAAATACACATAAAGAACTCAATTTGATTGTGACATTTACCAATACTAGAAAAGTTTGAAGTCTCAGTTATTATGTTATTCATTGAAATTCAAACTTTTCGTCGAAATCAATATTCAGGGATTAAATGAAGAATTGAATACAAATGACTCGGGTAATTTTTGTACCACCATGTTGGAAGCAATACTCGGACTATTTTCTAAGACCTATTGTACGTAGGTTTGCAAATTTATTAAGGAGTTCACCTCTTTGCTCAATTAGAGAAAAAATATCCGGATAATTCAACGCTGTGGTTTAATTGCATATGACAACGACAAACATGTACTTCAATATCTTCATGACGTGTTACCGATAATGTATTTCTAGATGAATCGCTAGGAAAATATCTGTTGTCTTCATGGGGAGATTCAAACTGTAACTGTTCAGATATTAGGAGATCTATGGCTTATAGCGTCATTGAAATTAAATCGCTATTTTTTTCAATTACGTTTAAATTCTAAAAATTGAGCAAAGTGGTCTGCTAAACTTTGGCTTTGGTCCTGTGCCTCCTACATCTCTACATTGGGTGTATCGCTACTACGTCTTCTCGTTCTCGATAAATTTCCTCTACGCTGTTATCACAGCAGAACTCTGTAACTGTCAGCCACCTTCCAGGAAATTGAAATTCGGTCTTTCTTTTTGTGTTCACAAGAGTAGGGGAAATGAAACCGTGGAGTGGATGGTTACTGCGTGTGTAAAATTATCTCAATACAAGTGGTCATAGTCAAATGAGTACATGTATGTATCAATATATCAAATATATTGAAACTCATAAACCAAATTCGTCAAATACACTTAAGAATACACAAGCTAGCTTTATAAAAACCTTAAAATGTCAAGGGCATAAACGACGAGCCGGTGAAACGTAGCTGGTGAATACTTTCTTGGCAATACCAATTTGCAAAATCGAATTCTGGAGTACCATTCCGTGGGACCACGATAGCATTTCACGTTCCTGATATGTCGATGAGTACTTTATTTTGATATTTAAATTCTTTGCTGATTCAGTCGCATTGCAACCTTTACGTAACTTCGGAAACTCTCGCTTCTATGCTAAGGAACACAACGATGCCAAAGTCTCTAGTTACTATGTCTAAAATGATGTACATCAATGCAGATGGCTCTCAAACTCAAGCAGAAATGACATTTTCACTAACGTTAGGGTTCTCTAGCGCTACTTGAAAAAAATAATTCGCTTGTCTCATTAACTCATTTTCTCTTTCCTGTCTCGAGCTCGCGCTTCTGCATATCAAACGCTGTTTGTACTTTCCCCCGAATGGTGTTTCTAGATTCAAGCAATAAAATCCTTCGGCATTTGAAGTGCTATAATGATAAACTGTCCAACAGTGCGCAGTTTGTCAATTTTTTGCAACATCACCTATGGGATTCCTCTCCAATGGACATCTATCTCCCTTTCTCATTAGTCATCAAGAGAATTGAAAATTGCCGCTGGCATGTGAGCAGGTTAGCGCAGTAAGGCTCGTGATGTAAGGCCGCGGTAAGACAAACAGCAGTGGAGCAGGGCATAGCAGAGCAGTTGCGACACTCTGGTAGCTGTTAGCTTATGCTAGCAGGTTAGGTGGCCAAACAAACAGCAGTGGCTAGTCCTGAGTCCGCAGCAGTTGCAATCTTGGTGCCAAGAAGAGCAGTGTTTTGTGACTGGGTTCCTCAAATTTTGCTTATTAAATAGCTGTAGAACTGGAAATAATTCATCTAATTAAGTTTACTTAATATATTGCTATGCTACGCATTATGTTGTTAGCATTACAAGCACATTCATGCACTGTCACATATTACTTTTGATTTCCCTACAATATTTCTACGCACAATGAATTAAATGTCTTTAAAACTGTTTTACAATGACTTCAGGAAATTCCACAAGAAACTAATTGCATGACGTGCAAGTCATGATTGCTGATAGCATCATCATACAAATAATTTACTGACGAATAACTTGAAACCTAATAGATACTTCAATCTGGATTATTTTGCAGTGCTTTACGTGTAGATTCATTACAGAAGAAGGAACCATTGCCGAACATTTTTATATCAGGTCTTTCGTGTTTTGCGCACAGCACTGAAATTAACTTCAAAGACTCCTTTTTATGTATCAACTAATTGTTTTTTAGTTATAAACATTGATGTTTTTGCTCCTAAGTAATACTGAGGAAAGGCAGGTTAGGTCATCTACGAGAGTCAAATGTAGAGAGGAAGGATCTTTTACTTTTTGAGGAGGAATAGCGCGAAGCGCTGGGCACGGCCGATACAGAAATATTTAAGTTTGCGTTTTATCAGCATTATAATGGTAAAAATAACTTTGAAACCATGCAACTAAAAAACTATTAGTTTATCCAAAAAAGGGTGCGATGTTCGAGTTCTATGGGAAAATAGCTATTAAATTTAAACTTAGTGTCGCAAGCAATATACAAAAGATCCTTTACACTTTAAAATTGTTAATTAATTTATTAATTCGAAATTCGGGTTGTTATCTCTAAACATTTATACCTTTAAACGCTTGAACGAATAGGTTCCTTGTTCTGTAATGTATCTACACGTAAAGCACTGCAAAATAATTCTGATTAAAATATCTATAAGGTTTCAAGTCATTCTTCAGTAAATTATTTGCCTGATTATTCTATCAGCAATCATAACTTGCATGCCCTGCAATTAATTTCTTGTGGAATTTTCTGAAGCAATTGTAAAACAGTACTAAAGCCATTTAATTCATTGTGTGTAGAAATATTGTAGGGAAATCAATAGTAATGTATGACAGTGTATGGATGTGCTTGTAATGCTAACAACATAATGCGTAGCATAACAATATACATAAATAAACTTAATTAGAAGAAATCTTGCCAGTTCTACAGCTATTTAATAAGCAAAATTTGAGGTAACCACAGTCACAAAACATAGCTCTTCTTGGCGCCAAGATTGCAACTGCTGGGGACTTAGAACTAGCCATTGCTGTTTGTTTAGCCACCTAACCTGCTAGCATAGGCTAGCAGCAACCAGAGGGTCGCAACTCGCAACTGATCTGCTATGCACTGCTGTTTGTATGGACGTGGCCTAAAGCCCGTGACACACCTGGCAACTTCGCGTGCTCCATGCCGCATCGACGAGTTGCCCAGAGCTCTCTGACCGCTCGGCAACATGATGCCGCATCAGGAGCAGAAAGTCCAGCTAGCCCGATTGTTGTCGCAGGACGACAGCGCACGGCCTGTGGCACAGGGTTGCCATATTGGCCTTTTTAAGGCCAAATATCACAAATTTGGCCTTTTTTGCAAGCGTTTGGCTTCGAGATATTAAGTTTGGCCTTTCTCTTAAATTGGGTCTTTTTCTGGCATTTGTGTCATTTTCCGTGTTTGTGGCGCACAAGGCGTAAAACCGAAACGTGACAGTCGAACGCAGAGTAGTAACAGGATGAGTTAGATCCTGCTGAATATTATTAAATCCCTTGCGAATATCAAATCAAGTAATCAAAGAAGAGTTTGCAGATTTGCATAGGTTGCATTTAGCTCAGGATTGTATCAACATTAGAGAGCCCCAGTACCGAAAAATTAGTGTCATAAAATCGAAGCAGGAGGGAATTTTGACGGTGGTGTGATTCCAAAAGACACTATGCAGTTTTGGTCAACATTTGCAGTCCAACATTAGATTACGAACTAGAAAGCTATTGGAGAAAGTGCGAATCCGAGTACATCTCAGCAATAGTTTTCTTTGTTGTAAGGACTTCAAAGTGGCCTCAAGAATGCAAGTTAATTTCAAATCGAGCATCTTTTATCAAACGGAAATCAAAGACCTAGCTCTCTAGCGCTGCTTCTACCTCTCTAACTTCTGCTGGGGATGAAGAGTCAAAAGAATTTGTTATTCCTCGAAAAATAATGTGAGTTAGGTCTATTTTTCCTTTCTATTTCAAAATTTTAATGGCAAATAGAATTATGATACTTTAAAGGTCTCTATCTGCTATATTAGTTTACCTCTAAATAAATTTGGCCTTTTTCTTGTTAAAATTTGGCCTAAAATTCATGTAGCTATCTGGCAACCCTGCTGTGGCTGGCACGGCAGAGTCAGTGTGAACTGTGAGACAAGCAGGCATTGAGCATGGTATCGTCTCGCTGAAGCGCTCTGCGATGAGCCGAGCGCAGCTTTTTTGCACAGAACAATATCGTCTGACATCCTCCTCCTTTCAAAGCTTGTGGGCAACTGACTGCTGCGACACCGCACGCTCGTGCAGAAGTCCGTTTGTCCGCAGCGGTGTTTCTGTGACACCACGTCGGCGACAAGAAACTTTGACAGGTGACAAGGTGTGTCACAGGCTTAACGCTAGTGTGGCGGCAAGTTGCCGCGGCATCTTAGCGGTTTGGGCTGCCGTGTGGGTGCGCAAGACTGTACGATGGTTGCGCCTTTTCACTCATATCTGCAATAAAAATAGCTACTTAGGTCAAGTCGACATTTTTGCGTAGCTGCTGCTCACCACCAATGCTGAAATCAACGTAAATGCAGCTTTGATTGATAGTGGCGCCTGGCATGGTGGAAATTGTCACACTGAACGGTTATAGTCATGTGCTCAGACAACTTTCCTGACATGCTAAAAAATACTCGTCCCATCAGAAATCTATTGCCGAAGCGTTACGCATCAACCTATATGCCCTAAGAAAAAAAACCGCGTCTAGGAAAACAACAGCAAATTTAAAAGGAAAGCTCTAAAAAAGCTTTGAAAAAATTGTTATATGAATTAACACAAAACTACTCTGTTCAAACAGCAGCGAGATCATCAGCGCCGCAAAGAACTACGTGAATGAAACCAATGATGAATGGCATGTCCTAATTCACGCAGTAATGTTTGCAAGTAATTCTTCTTGTGACTCCCAGATTGGTAAAAATGTGCATCAGGCAATATAGCTCTAGACAAAAATTCGTCAACATCGGGTTTAATGCGTTCACGGAAATTAAAAATTCCGTCCCAAAGAATCACTAAAGGAACACATTTAAAAACGTTTTACACGAATGACATTCCGCTCGCTGATGCGTTATTTTCGAGATATAACAATAATTACGTTCAGATAGGAATAACATTATATGGTCGGTTGCTTAGTCGCCGGCTTGTTGGGGCACGCCCACTTTTCTGGCGGGAGACGCCCACTTCTTGGCGGAAATAACAGCCTCGGTTTGGGTAGGTTAAGGTAATCTATTTTAGGTTGATTTATGTTATTTTAGAGTAGTTTATTTAACTAACCTAACATACCCTACCCTAACCTCACCCATCGTTAGGTCAATACCGTATTACAGCATATATACTTGTCCGCTCCTTCACTTTTACATACGACGTTCCTATAACTTCAAAGTTGAATAATTCGAAAATTACGCATCAGCGAGCAGAATGTCATTCATGTAAAACGTTCTTAAATGCGCTCCTTGAGTGATTCTTGGGAACGGAATTCTTAATTTCGGTGAGCGCATTAAACCCGATATTGACCCAAAAATATATCTTGAACAGGAAATACAAATTTCTTCAGAGTAATACCCAAAATAAAATCAAAGCCGACATAGCCTCCGATCAGCACAATAATTTCGTTACTGAGCATTTTTCCGCAGCGCTTTGGGGAACGGCCTAAACTTCCTCACAGTGGCTCACGTTGACGCAGGCAAACGACATTTGACCCTTGGACGGTCGCAGGCACCCTCAGCGTCTGTCGTAACCGTGTGGCGAGCACGAAATAGCACGAGCTCGCAGGGTATACAGCAGTGCTATCATTAACACATTCATATGTGTGATCGCGCGCTTCTACAAGGTAAGCCACAGTAGAAAGTCGAGTTTTCCAACACTTGGTACAGGTGAGAATTAATGAGAGTTAACACTTTGACTGCGACGTGCGCCCCCGGTGGTACACGGAAGTAATTTTCACAATGCTACGGATCGACCAGTAGTCGCAAACTCAATTTTCATAATTACTTAATCAAAGCTAAATGAAGGCACGATCCAGTTCATGTTTGCTATTTTCAAAATAATTAACTACAATTGACTTTAAATTTGAGTTTGGCATTGAACTTAATATTTAGTAGTCGCAGTCAAAGTGTTCATTGGGAAAATTTCATCATTGCTCCTTTTTCGGTACTCGGCTATCAAGCTAAAACTAATAACTGGTATTATGCGAATGGTTGAGAACAACTAATACAAGTATCAGGTACGAACTCAAATCCCAATTTTAGTTACCAGAACTTAGCATTACGTTTGAAAACGACGAAATTCGAGGAATAAATGAGAACATGAACTCTTAACAATATATCAATTATTAACACTATTTTTCATGCGTAATTTTCAACACAAGTGAATTGATTCATGGGAAATTTAGAAGTTTTTGATAAAAAATTTTCAATACATTTCTATAGAAACTAACACGAAACATCTATTTCAACTGGTTTCACGGCATATTTCGGCTAATTTATAACGGTATGCAAATTTAAAAAAAAATTAAATTTCATTTGGAAAGATCAGCCTAATGTATTACAAACATAACCTAATTCAAATATTCTGAAAAAATTGAGTTTTCTTCAGCAAAATGTAGTGAATAGTAGACTTTTTTCTCAGCTATTCCCATCAAATCTTAGTAAGCTACATTTCATTCAAACCAAGCTCCCTTCATTCGTAAGACAAATTAATCGCATCGCGATTAATTTGTAATACATATCACTACCTAAATACAAATTAATTGGTCTAGATTCAATGCAGTATTTTATCGATAGCGATTTGTCTTCGGTGCGGCATTTCTTGATAGTTCCAAGTTAGCAATTTTTGTAAAATTATTTTCCAAATAAAGCACAAATGTGTTCCAAACTATCAACTTTTCACCTAATGGACCGATCCTTTTAACAGAATAAAAGGCGATAAATGTGAAGGAGAGGACACTAATCGATTTTTCACTTTTCGCTGCCCAAACACAGTTAATTAGATCGAAATTTAGAATTTTTCTACTATGCACTTTCGGGAGCAAAGGAGTATTTAACGAGTTATAGTGGTAAATTAACTACCGCAACTCTTGTGTTTGAAGCGAAAGTAATTCATCGAGCGCGTCGGATGGCAACACTGCAATGGACTCTCCCTTACGACGCGCTCGAATGATCGAGCGCATTCCCGTCATCTAAGACGAAAGTTAACATACCGCTGTAACTCGTTATTTTCGGGTAATAATTCCTATTATGTTATTAACTAAAAGATCCTAGAAGTGGGTTCAGGCTCCGCAAGCTCCGCGGGGTCAGCAAATAATAAATTACGAAGTACCCAAACATACTCTTAACAGCTCAATCGGCAACAACTAAACCAACCGATTTAACTCGTAAAATACTCATTTTCCGCAAAAATTGTAGAGAAGAAAAGTAGTTTATTTCGACGTTATTACCGTGATTCAAGTAACAAAAATTCGAAAATCGATTAGTAGCTGTTTATTCGAGCGCATTCGTCATCATAGACGAATATTAACATACCGCTATAACTCGGTAAATACTAATTTGCCCCCAAAAGTGCATAGCAGAAAAGTTGTTTATTTAGATCTAATTAACTATTTTTATGCAGCAAAACTTGGAAAATCGATTACTGTCTTCTTCTTCACAAATACCTAAGATACTGTATATACATGAGTTTATTTAGACAATGATTAATTTGATGAAGTAATGATGTAAAATTCTAATTATTAAAAATTAACTATTCGTGATGAATGTGTTGTCGTTAATCTCTTCAAATAGTAACGTGTATCAGACAGGTGAAGCAAGAGGGCTCGACCGATTGACGAATGAGGAAGTTTAAACAGATGTTCACTTTGCTTAAAATCGAAAACGTTTCGGAGACCAGCTCCATCATCAGTTCTGTTATATACAAAGTATAATCAATCCAACTCAAGCATGAAAACACAATCGATACTAAATTCCAAAATATTCCAAATGAAAAAGGAGGACAACTATGCATTAACTATCTGAAGGGGATATGAGCTAAGCATGTTGTTTAAAATAGGTGTTCCCTTAAAAATATGCAAAGATTCTAAAATCTTAAGGTCAAAATCACCAAAAAAACTGTCAATTACTTTAAAATCACCATCACGATTTATTGTACCACACTTCTCGGCGTGGCTGTGTATTGCTGAATGTGGAGGATGAGCCAACAAGTTTCCAGCACGAAAACTCCTTCGCGAGAAAACTCCCGGAAATTGAGTCCTTGTACCGAAAAAATGAACCAATATTTGCTTTGCTAATCAGTATGACACGTAAACTTACTCCAGGAAAATTCTTACTGAATAAAGACTCTAATTCACGGACTAGTTTTTCAGATGGAGAACCGAAATAGGGTTAAGTGCAGTAGAGGTAATTTTCACATTCAACAGGAATGTCAGAATTGCAATATTTTCATGGCAAAAGCTTTTTAATTTGTGAGTTTATGATTCCAATAGAAAAACCATTGTTACAAAAAAATCGCAAAGATAGTTAAATTCTGCATGCATATCATTAAAATTTGAGCAGACATTTTAAGCCCTGTTTACCAGCGTTTTGATTCCGTTGATTTTGAAAGTATTAGAACAAAAGCTGAAAAAACTAGTTCCCAATCCCGTGAACGCTGGCTTGCGATATACAGAAGTTATGAAATTTTCCCCATTCCTAGAGACACGACAATCGAGAAATGGTAACTGCGCCTCGTTTTCAATTTCCATAGTAAATTTAATTAATGGACGTTTTTCATTCAAATAATTAAGGAAAGGTTGAGCGTGGGAAGGGCTTTTAAAGAGCAGGAAAATATCGTCAATGTAACGAGTATAATATACGGGCTTGAAGAGTGAAGGACAATCAGCTAACCATTTTTTCTCGTGGAAGCACAAAAAAATATTTGCAAAGGTTGGTTCTAATGCTTTCCCCATAGCAATACCCTCAATTTGCTTGTACAATTTTCTCGTAAACATAAAAAAAGAATTTAGAACAGAAAGCTCAAGCAACGTCTTAAAGAAATTTCGATGAAGTCCTATAACTTTATCATCAGGTGCGTGAAACAAAGAATTTAGGCATATACATCTGGTCTCATGAAGAGGAATATTTGTAAACAGTTTTTCAACGTCAAATGACACCATCGTTAAATTTTTGACATTCGTGATAGTTTTACATTTCTCCGTACACGTAAAAGAGCTATCAATAGTGAATACATTAGTTGTCAAATGATTTAAAACAGGAACTAGAAATATAACAGGATTAAAATTAGAAGTATTGATTGCCGGAAAGATTGGTCGAAATTGAAACATATATAGAGGCAAAGTTAGGCTTGTGAATTTGAGGAAGGCCATACAAAACACCCGGACTAGATCCAGACACACAAAGTTTAGTATAAGTTTCGGCAGATAACAATGAGGTTTCCTTCAGCTTACGTAAAAAGTTATTGATACGATCCTCAACCCTTAGTATGCATTTGTTAATGGGATCAAGAACTTCACAAAATTTTGAAGAGTTTGAAATTAAATTGATGAGACTATCACGGTATTGCTTTCTATCTACCAGTACAACCCCCTACCTTTGTCGGGCTTACACACCACCAGTTCCTTATTATCAGCAAGGGATTTCAGCAGGGAAGTATCACCCTCTCTACCAACGGTGTAAAAAATCTTGTAGGCTTCAAAATCATAAAAATATCGGTTGGCTAATGATTTCAAGCTGCCAATAAATTCGGCGTAATTAGAACAACCACATTTTTTCGAATTATATGCTAATTTTTTGAATGACAAAAAATATTTGTAAAAATCGATTTTGGAAACTGGGAAAATTCTAATCCATAAGCTAAAAGTAGTTTGGTGCGAGGTGCTAAACTGAAAGAACTATAATTGAATACAACCTTGTCAGGATCGCACGAACGGATATCATTATGGATACTTAAATTGCACAGTTTCTTGGTATGAGTGCGACGCATAGTTTCTTCAAACTGCTTCGTGGAGATCCTTGCTTGACTTCGGACAACGAAGGCGTCAAGTCTCGAAAAAAGGCAACCAACACAGCCTTCCAAGTCGGACACTTGGCTAGTCAGGTTGGCGAGGGATCTTCTCTTGTGTCCATGAGGAAGTTCGTTTTGATCGAACGGCAAACAGTTGATCCGGTGTCACCCAAGTCAAGTTTTCGCCAACAGTTTTCAGTCAGCCTATTTTCCAATATCATTGGCGGCTTTCTGTGATGGTCTCATAAGTTTTTGTGAACGTCGAATGGTGTTTTGTTGAACATTTTTAATATGACCAAGCTCAGTCTGTGGCGGTTACTTAAAACCATTCGAATTCAAATCAACCTATTTTCGATAATGAAAATCGCTAGTAATCGTGAAGCGAACTTCTTTCTTCGATGTCATCTAAATAAAGTTTCTTGCGTAACAACTCATGATCATAAAACAGAAATTATTTTCACTAAGTGAAATGAGACATAAATCATGAATGGCTAGTGTGCCCCCGAAAGATTTGTCCTTGGGTCTTCAGAATATCACAGCCTTGTTAACTATCAATGTAATTTATACCCTACTGTTGCAGAATGTTTTTGTACTTGCTGTTAAATTTATTTAATACGTCAGTGCGTCATTTGGTCGACCGATGAGTGAGGATCGCAAGGTGACGGTTTCTAATAATCGCGTTGTTTCTCAGCCGAGTACGGACAGCACTTCCGCGAACAGCACCGTACAACGCTGCTAGGTTCGTTCGCACAAAAAGCTCGAGCAAAAATCGAGCAAATCAGAAAATTTCACCCAAATTAAAGAACGTCAAAGGTCGATGTGACGTGCAGAATATACCCAAGCCCACTGAGTGTAGGAAACTATCTGCTGGAGTTGAAGCTTCTCACATGATGGTGGATCGCATAAAATGGAAACTATGATGCGTGCCCCCGGTGATTTTACAACCTAGAGGCTGTGCGCACACACGCTTGTGCAGATGCATCGAACTAACTATATTGACGTCAGTCAACAGCTGATAAGGAACATTTGTGACCTGGTACAGATGTGCATTAACACTTGGTGCATTGCTCATCAGTGCTTAGTAGCGTACTATTTCTTAGATCCAAATTACATTTTATTCCGTACTCTGTTTCTTGTTTTTTTCGAAGGGGTAGCATTACCTCTTGGGTATATTTTTTGTGAAACGTGCGTCTTTTTAATTACTCCCAAGACAAAATTTAGGACAATTCAACACCTGATATCACACTGATTTCCCGCCTATAATCCATTACCTTGATCAACTCCTAAAGACTTCAAGCTCAACTGTATTTTTCTCCTGTAGACATAACGCTAACGTCTCTGTGACCTTCTCACCTAATGAATTTCGTGATTGTTGAATTCACCACATCTCTGTCTGTGCAGAGATGTCGTTTCGGCCTCCGCTGGTGTACCGCATGGCCCTCGACGAAAAGGTTTCGAGTACCACTATGGCGGACTCAAATCATCATCCTTTCGAGACGAATAGCAGCCTCATCATCAAGCTCATAGGTGACTGTTGCAATTGCTTTTCGAAAGGAGTCGCCCATTTGATCTTCGGCAATGCCAGCCCATGATTCTTTCCGATGGAGCAAGTGAAAATTTAACCGTTATCTTTCACTCGATCAAGGGGTCAGAAATGGGTGCCAACATGACCAGGGGTAACCGGTATTGCACCCTGGTGTTAATTATATGGCATTTTAAAAGCAATGTTGTAGATGACATGTATAAATCTTGATTGAAATAAAACCGCGTGTGACATAAGTGGAGGGCCTGCACCGCATCAGCCAGCGACATGAATTACGTATAAGTGCCTTCGCCCACTCCTCTCTTTGACACTCATAATCGACCTGCCTTACACCCTAGACGATCTGATTTCCTTGTTATCTCACAGTATTGTTCTTAAGAACTTCATTTCTGGACCTTCAAGAAATGCCTATCTCAAATGGACGGACTAATATTCTCAAACTAAGGTGACAATCTGATGTCTAATGTGTAGAAAAGAGATGTTATTCTAAGTTCCATGGCAAGTTATTCTGAGTTTGTTAATTTTTTAAATGAGTGTGGTAAAAGAAATAAAAGAAGTTAAAACGCTTTTGACAGTCTCCACCTACAATGACAAATGAGCCTTGGCTTCTGCGAATCAGGGAGTAATGTTGAAAGTGTAATGGTTGGAAGTAGAAAATTCTGTATTCCCAATTAAAATGTGAATTTGGCCGAAATTCAAATTTATCCTTTCAAGCAAACACAGCAAAATTGAACTTAGTTAACTGCTTCAAAGAACATGATTTAAACCGGAGAATAATTTATGATAATTCCTATGAAAATGCTTGACAATAATATAAAGATGTGATGTGCTAGGTAACGTAACAAGTTGATAGTTAATAGAAAAAACACGGTATTCATACAAAAATGCGTCACTGGTCAGCAATTTTGCAGAAACTGCTGTGCGCATGTACATGGTACGCACTAGCATATAAGCAATCACATCGCACATACACTCCACAAATACTTTGAATCAAAAACTTAATACTGTAGGGTTAATGAGCGTTAGAAATTCGTAATTACTTCTTCAGTATGTACTCCAGCATACAATTGTCATTGCGACGGAAAATGAAGGGCTTTTTGATTTTAAATTCTTTCATAGTTAGAGGGATTTTGATATTCAGTAGAAGTTGGATCCAGATAAAGCGCCTGATATTGACAGAGCTTTCTGCCCAAGGTCAGATGAATGACACTTGACTGAAACATTATTTCTCCAATTCGGTTATTGGTTCGTTACCGTGGGGGAAGAAAATGTACAATGTCAGCATTGCTCAAAGGGAGACATAAAGAGGAAAATACGTATTGGGCATTATGAGTAAGGAGTCTTTTATGAATAGGAGTCCAGCCGAGTTATTTAGAAGAGAGGTTGCATGATCGCACATCTTGAATTTACCTTTGCTTACTAGCTTAGACCACCTTGGCAGCGCAATTCATTCATTTTTGCAATTCTCTTTAAAGAAAAAGATATTTACGTTTCCCCATACTAGGCTGCAATAGGCAGTACGCGATAACACTAAAGATTGAATGGCTAGTAATCTACACCTTTTTCACTTCAAATTAATCCAAGTCAAGATCAATTTAATCCAAGTCAAGTTCAATTTAATCCAAGTCAAGCTCAATTTAATTCAAGTCAAGTTCAAATTAACCCAAGTCAAGTTCAAATTAATCCAAGTCATATTCAAATTAATCGAACCCTAAGTTGAGTTCAAAATTACCACAATCACTTGTTAATTTGAGTTTTTTTGTGCTAAATATGTATCTATTGGATGTGATGAGCAAGACAATCGTTTTTCCGTTCAGCAAGGAATACATAAAATTTATGCAATATAAAAATGAGCTGTCATAAAATGTGGTAAGTATCCAGTATCAGGAGGCAGAGTGTGATTCAGATCTTTGAGCGATGTAAAAGATGCAAGTCAATTATAAAAACTTCGTATTATACTCCTCATTAAAGTTGTTTAAAAGCTCTACATTGATGACAGTGAGCATCCATTCAAATATTTATGTCCATAAGACAATTTTATGTTACACATACACATAGTTTCGAGGATTTATAAACACTTATAGATATTTATGTACGTGAAATTCCACTTCATCACACATATGTATCTATGAAATATTATATGCAATCAAATACAAAAGATTACTTCCGGACGATGTGTATACTTTATCTTTAAAAAAATATACAAATGCGATTCACTGAGTACTAATGTACGATTCCGTTTGATTACAATTTACATGAGTACATTACTACACAGAGACATTCCTGCATTAGCAAGAAAAATGTTGCCACTGCTCTCCAACCTTTATTTTTCAATGCAGCATCTATCACTCTGCATTTTTCTTCTCGTGTTTTCTTGTATTTTCCTCTCTTTACTCCTATTCTTACTCCTGGTCGTTTTTTTTTCATCTTCACTTTCTTTACAGTCCGTTGATTGGTTGTAGAGATCCATCTTGAGGGAAGCGCTGATCCAAATTCAATGAGAAACACTTTTCTTCTATACTCCTATATTAGAGAAATTGGTACATAAGATACTGAAAAAGGCATTTTAAAAATTATTTTAAAAACCGGT
>JACJUY010001683.1:105814-123644 GCA_014220935.1 Platorchestia sp. MABIK | reverse complement strand
ATATCTCATGGGGTTGATGACAAAGTTTTTTTTGCGGATAAAGGCCCCACTTTCAGGGATAATCTGTCTCCTGAAGGATGTGAAGCTACGATTAATGAAAACAACGCAGGATAACAGCCACACATCACGGATTTCCATTATCTTGCTAAGCGCACGTGAAATGGAGCTTGTATTTAAAAGCCAGTATTGCCAGTAATCTGTTGGAGAAAACGAGATGCAATCTTCCGAGTGGGTGTGGTGCGGAAAAATGAGCAACTCAAGCCCTTTTCAAGTATTGTTCATTAACAAATGAGGTGCGTGGGACGGAAAATATCGCATGAAGACGGAAAAATATTTTTCCTTTCCTCAAATTGATACAAATTTCCACCATCTTTTCGAATTATAATAATGGGTATTGTGAAATTGTTTTTCCAATCGATGCATCATTTTTAATCGAATGGCTAATCTACAAAGTGGTGTCTGCGTGAGTCAAAGACTTTCTCGAAACAAATAACGTTATATTAGTATATAGATATCTATATACAATTAAATAATTGTCGTAAATCAACACTCAAGGACTTTCCTGAGCGCACATTATGGGGATTTTTTTCCATATAAGACCCGCCACTAATGCAACACAAGAGATCACCCACTTGTAACTTTCGAAATAATGCACCTATCGACTTCAAATTACTCTCAAACGAAAGATTAAAACATTTCTTCGTTTGCGAGTAATGGTAGATGATTGAAGTCGATAAGTGATTTATTTCGAAAGTTATAAAGTGGGTGAACTTATGTATAGCGTTAGTGGCGGGGCTTATCTGGAAAAGATCCCATTGCAGCATGAGGGGACTGCTCAAAACGAACTATTTTGAATTACACTTTGCAATTAACGAACTACAAAATGTTTAATGATTTAATTAAAGTTAGTTTATCTTAGGCTAGAGTAGTCAGGAGAAGAGTTTAAGTTAGGTAAGAATAGGTTAGGTTAGATTAGGTTAGGTTAGATTAGGTTTTGTTAGGTTACATTTGGTTAGTTTTAGTTAGGTTGGGTGGTGTTAGGTTAGTTTTGGTTAGGATAGGTCAGGTTTTCGTCATTTTAGTTTGTGTCAAGTCGGTGGGAAAAAAGATTCTAAACATTTCAATGTTGGCCCCTGTATCTAAAACTATTCCCTCATCACTTTAAAACCTCAAATGTGCATTGTGTAATTTTTTGTATAAAAAGCATTTATTTTAAGAATAACACATTTCGGAGACTCAAAGAAAAGAAGGCATCATAGAAAGAGTTGAAGAATTTATGTAAAACTGTTTACAATGTTTTTATGCAGAATTGACGTTATGTCGCGTATTGGTGAATTTGTAAAGACCGCAATAACACTTTGAAATTTGGCTTTGAATGATGTCGAAATACATTTGAGGTCTTTACACAATGAAGAGCTCTTCTGCCGTTTTGAACATTAGGTAAGGATAAAGCTCAATCTTAAGTTCAACAAGTCATCTCATTTCTCGATGCCTATCCCACAAAACACAGCAATCTCAAGAAATAGGCGTAGGCGTGACGTATCACAAGAACGCCTCTGTTTAACAGCTTGGCTGATGCGCAAACAAGAAGCGTCATACAATCCATGTTAGTCATGACCGTTGAACAGTGATTGCGTCATGGCGGGGTTCAGCTCTTGCGTCACGCTTAGAAAGAAGCTTTTCTTTGCTATACTTTTTCGTCCATGGTCTTGAATATTTACAGGAATGTGGAACATTTGGTGGTGGGTATTACATGGTACGCATGACGGTGGATATGTTCTGCAGTGTGGTACATATGGTGGTGGATATTTACAGCAGGATGGTACATATGGTGGTGGATATTTACAGCAGGATGGTACATATGGTGGTGGATATTTACAACATCATGGTACATATGGTGGTGGATATTTACAGCAGTGTGGTACATAAAGTGGCGGATATTTAGAGCAATATGGTACTAACGAGGCTGAATATTTACCACAGTATAGACCATGTGATATATAAACATGGTACGAATGCCTCGCTGGCTTCACTGCCGACTGAGGGACGCGCAGCAGCGACGGTGTGGTGTGTGCCCTCACTAACAAACAAACAAACAAACATCGGCATCTAAGGATGCTCTATTTCCAATTCAAGCCTGATACATATCACCTTGTACATTGGTTTTTCAAATGCCTAATAATTAACCACACACGGCGCTTTCCCCCGGTCAAGACCGGTACCCATTTTAGACACCTGGGTAGAGTGGGGTATTATGCTTCGAATTTTTCACTTATACCCAACGGAGAAAATCGCCACCCAGCGCCGGGATTCGAACCCTCGATGCCCTCGCGGAAGGGCAGGTGCTTAAACCCCATGGCTATGACGAGCACAGAAAGCTGTTGTTGCTGTCGTAAATAATAATAAGTCCAGATGCGGAATGGAACGAGTGAGTCAAAACTCCTCTTATCAAGGGAGTGGCTTTACGCCGTGAGTTTGAGGATGAAATGTTTTTGCGTGAGTATAGTGAGAGGAAGAGATATTTTGCGTGAGTAGAGTATACGTAGGAGATGTTTTGCGTATGTAGAGTATGAGTACGAGATGTTTTCTGCGAGAGTAAATTTTGAGTATGGGATGCTCTCTTTGCCTAAAGTATGAGTAAATGTTCTGCGTGAGTAAAGTATGAGTAGGAGATGCATCTGCATAAGTTAAGTTTGAGGATGAAATGTTCTGTGAGAGTACAGTATGAGGGTTGGGGTATTACAAACTAATGAAAACGTGCAAGAGCGCAGATGTCGGACGTGAAGTGGCTTACAATGAGTTAGATCGGAAGGCTTACTCCTCCTTCGGTACGGCAGCGTGAATTGTGTTGCTCACTTGTTGCATGTTGGTGAGCTGCTGTTGTTTACGGCAAACCTCGTCCACTGAACACCTAAATACCACGCTGTGGTTGTGAATTTCTCTCTTTACTTCTACCGTGTGTCCCACAAAAACCCGAACCGAGTATTTATTTTCCCGTATCAGTAATACCCGTAATTATTTCCCGTATCAGTAGCAATCAGTAATCCCGCGTATTTTTGCTTGAAATTAATTGCTTATGGTATTCTTCTGATGCTATTATTGATACGGGAAAATATATACTCAGTTCGGGTTTTTGTGGGACACACTGTATTGCAAAGTATTGGTATTGATTGAAGTCTATTCCGATGTTATCTCTGAAACATAGGAATCTAAAAAAGAAGACTTGTGCATCTAAACTGTTTGTCAACCGAATAATTTTCACAAATTAATAACAGATGTAACTTTGCCGTCGTTTTCAAAGCACATTAATCAGCAGTAATGATGGCTTTGACATGATGGTTAGCATAGCACATCGTTCAATCTGTTTCCCAGGTGTGGCGGTGGTTATAAATTCATCAAACAAATTTGCGCCCAGATCAGCATGCCGGTTAAAATAAAAATATATGCATGGCGAATGTTAATTTTACAAGCTTCGGTTAATGCAATTTTGTCAAGAAAAATCAGTGATAAAGAACCGGACGGAAGTGTTGAATAAAATTCAAGTAAGTTCATATTTTTTAGTACCATAGAAAATTCTTTAATAAATTAACGAGATGCGATTATAAGACACCATGAACTGAACAAAATGTCAACGATGAATTGTATTAGCTAACTAGTATACATTTGATGAAATAAATTAACCTTTGACTTTTACTCGAAAAATTTGTTACGATATCCTTTTTATAACCAAAGCCAATTTTTTAATTTTTATGAATAAAACGCAAACCAGCTCAAACGTGTATTGCGTTAAAAATCTTATCCTCAAAAGTCATTTCCTTTTAAAAAATTGAAAATGTTGAAAATGTAGGGAATTGAAATTGAACGTGAACTTTGAATGAACAACACATAGTTTCGTTGCAGTAGCTTCGTCTCAAAAACTAGAATCGCCGTACCAAAAACTACAAAAAACAACTCACAACGGACTTAGCGTAGTACTTTACGTAAGCTTTGGGCGGCGACGACTTTGCGACAACAATAAGCAGTTTCCGTATCAAGGTTACGCTGGGATTGCTATCAGCCTGACCAAAAAATTGGCGGCGCTCCATAGAGCACCTGTTCCTTGTTGTCACCCACCTGTTCAAGTGCCAAGTCCGACCAGTTTTTGACAGCCACGGCAACTTTTGAGCGAACCCTGAAAAACACTTCGCACGCTCAGCGGCTCTTCATCAACTGCGGTAAAAGCGAATTCATCCGAGATGTGAGAGAACGTATGATGTATACTGTAGTCGTGGTTTGCATTTTAGTGGATGATCGAGTAATCCCAGCTCGTGCTCGGGAAATTAACGGCCCTGAAATTTTGATTCTGTGAATACAATATTACGGTAATTCACTGCTCAAACTTCGCGGCTTCAAGCACCACGGAATGCGAAACCAACTGCGAAATGGGGGTAAACTTGGAATTGTAATGTCAAACGAAGCTGTTGACAAAAAACACATTGGAAGGAGTATATAATGGTGAATAATGTCTAAGAACTCTAATGAATTACAAGCTGGGATTAAAATGCCCCAATGTATCATTTAATTCATGGTATAAACTGTTAAATTTTGATTAAGACAATAAAATGGATCAAGTTATTATCTGTAATTAATTTACGTTAATTTAGGAATAATACACACCGCTTAAATCAAAATATGATGGGAAAAATTAATAAATAATAACCTGATATAATAGGGTTTCAAAATTGGCTTTTGAAATGAAGAGGTCGTGAGCGTTGCTTCTGGCTAAAGGCTTCGTAATACCTTAATCGCAAGTTAAAAAATTTACTTTTCATTTGACTTTATACATGACTTGATATTTGCATTTGCCACTGGCTGTGTCTCATTCACACGGTGCCTGACATAATTTTACAAACACATTTGATACAAAAGTAATAATGTAAAAGTAGCAACGTTTTAACAGCTTTCTACACAGAAAGAAGTAGTCACACCAAGAAGATGAGAGGTTACCGAACTGATGGAATCGGTTTACTTATAATCGGAAGATGACTTTTTAACTCTGAGGGTATAAGTTTATTGAGAGAAATGCTTAACCAAATGAAACAAATTGAAATCAGTACAATGAAGTAAGTCAACTTGTGTTGCTACTCAAATTGAAAGATCTTAATAAATTTGGTGTAATTAACAGGAATTAATTCTATAAATTTGCAAGAAACACTTAAAGAAAATTAAACCTATCAAAAGAATCGAGACCAGAATTGTTTGCGCGGTAGTACTTACGTCACAGTGACCCTTATATTCCATAACAAGAATCGTGTAAGATATACTGTGTTCTACTATACTGCCTTCATTCACGCTCGTGTCGGGTAACTAGGATACAAGCAAAGTCTGCTTCCATTATATAGGATACGCCTACACACCCGACGATCAGGTTCTGGACGCAAGACTGTCTGTCTCTTAAAAGTCTTGTCTAATGAGCCATTTTATGCGCAAAATATCCAAGTTGACGAAGACAATGGCTCTCGATGAGGACTTTTATTGAGGCCGATTATTTTTGAAGTGGTTCGAAGGGTTCATAATTGGGCGATGATTGTTAGGCGCCTACGGTGATCACCGGGTGCCTGTGGTGATTGTTGGGTGCCTGTGGTGATGGCCAGGTCTTCTTGGTGATTTTCAGCTCTTTGTCACACGTGGGTGTCTGCTGACTGACTCATGAGGGCATCATCGGCGTGCGCCATGAACTTCTGCGTCATCAGAGTTTTCCTGCTTCCGCAGATTATTGAATATTCTCGTTTTTTGAAACGACCAGCTACAACATTCCTGACAAATTTGTTATGGAAAACTGCCCTCCTGTTTTCTAATACCTACCTTATCTGTTCTGGAATGCATGTCATATCTGTTCTGGAATACTTGCCATTCTGCTCTCTAATACCTGCCGTATCTGTTCAAGAATACCCTTTATATCTTTTCTAAAACACCTGTAATATCTGTCCTACTATACATACCTGTTATATATCGATTATAATACCAGACATAGCCAACAGGATACCTGCCTCATCTGTTCTAGAAAACATGCCATACATATGTGTTCTAAAATATCGTTCATATCTGTTCAAGAATACCTTACTAATTTGCTTAACAGCCTGCCATATCTGTTCAAGAATACTAGTCAAAACTGCTAATGAAAAATGGGCCATACATATGTTTGACCACAATGTAAGACCTATACTTACCTTAAACATACGAAAATGTGTCAAACATGTGTGAGAACAATGTAAGAGCCATACTTACCTTGGCTAGGTGATATCTTCCTTACATGTCGCCGGAACCTATTCTGAAATTCTTACTGAAGTTAGGGGGTGTTTGTCACAGGTGTTCTGTTACTCCAGGTGAAAATATGCTGACATAACCTGTTCGATAACACATACGCGGTAAAAATACCTGGTGTGAATTTACAATTTAAACTTGTCCGAAAATACATATGCCGTAGAAAAACCTGATGTGAATTTACAATTTAAACTTGTCCGAAAATACATTTGTCATAGAAAAGCCTGGTGTGAATTTACAATTTAACCTTGTCCGAAAATACATATGCGGTAGAAATACCTGGTGTGAATCTACAATTTGAACTTGTTCTGCAATAGGGGCAAGAGCGTGGCTGTCATACGTGTTCGGGAGCTCCATGTTGTGGGCTGCCGGGTGGGTGATTGACCATCTTCTTACATTTTAGAGTTGAACGTTCCGTTGCAGATGGGATTTAAATCTTAATGGAATTACATGCTCTTCGCATCCACACGCAAATCAGCTCTAAATTTTTTAATGTTTATTTAAGCTGATAAATTGGAACAAATTGCAAGCGTTTTAAAGTTGGGTTTAGCGACGGTTTAGAAATGAGTGTAGTATTGTTTAAATGAAAATATTACCCTGCAAAATAAATCCTGTTGAAGCGCATAATGCAAAAACAGTTGATCGGTATGAACAATTATGTATATTTCTCAAGTTGATAGGTCAGACCCAATAATACAACACATAAAAATTGAGGTACATTCACAGTTAGAGCAAAGTTTAATCAAGTTGATGAAAATGCGATTCTGGAAAAATAAACTACACTTCAAGATATTTTATTACGAAGTTCATGGTATAAAGGCAATGAAACTAATTAGGTATAAATGAATATCGAATAATATGTATGAAATCATATGGAAACATTTCAATGAAATCTGGAAGAAAGAACCGGAGAAAATCACGGAAACCAACCATGTACACTTTGCTTCAAAAACCTTTCATTGAATGAAATGTACATAAAATAACATAAACCAGCCCGTCTAAACAGATGTTCATTTTGCGTAAATCGTTCATTCACTAAAACTTTGGAAGTGAAGAAAATAATAAAGGAGCTGGTCTCCGAAACGTTCTCGATTTTTTTTATTTTCTAATAAAATGACTGATTTTATTAGCATTTTCTTCGCTTTCAAACTTTTAGAAAACAGCACGCGAAAAGATAAGAAGAGAAGACACAGTAAAGAATAGGGTTTTGTGGGCCTGCGTACAGCGTAAGGGACTTGGAGGAAGGCATCAATCTCCCACGCCCCCTCGAGCGTCTCATAACTTTTGTAAGTTTCTGCTCACGCAAAAAGTGATCTTTCGGAGTAGCAGCAAGACCTCTCACGGTCCCCAACTTTGATTGTTACCAGTTTAGGTTATGAAACTTATCTTCAATTATTCTACTTATTGCAATGGGTGTTCAATTATTCTACTTATCGCGCTGAAAAACGTACCCAGGTCTTGTAGAGATCGTAAGCGTGGACTGCAAGTCAGTGTGTCTATAGGACATGTATATGTAGAAAACTGCAAGTGTGCGCACGCACCAATGTGTGCTTGGAAAGCCAACAAAAATGATCAATCATTGAAGCTTTTTTCAGAATTCTTGCTCATTAGGAAAACCTTTAGAAACATTTTTTTTTACAGAATTGTGCTGCCATATTCCTGTTAATAGAGATGTCGAGAATAAATCTCATGTAAATCCGATTTCGGCATGACGCACAAAAGAATTTTTGCGGCCGAGTCGAAAAGAAATTGAGATTCCACATAAATTTGGGATCGAAAATGAACCTCATAATACGATATCCAGAGCCTAGTTTGCCGGCCTTGTTATGAAGGATCTTAAGACCCAATTAGACCTGATTGGAGAGTTCATACAAAGAAACCCAGAGTTGCATTCGTAGACCCGAGCAGCGCACACAGCAGGTCTCCAGTACGCCGACTGATGAAGGGCTTTGAGAACTATTTATCTTGCCTTCAAAGAAAAGGGCTCACCTTATTTCGTGACCTTTTCCCGCCCCTCTAGCCTCTGATGTTCAGTGTTGAAATGTTGCAAATTAAATTGTGCCATGAATTTTGTCCGACTCAGGGGATTTGCTTTTATTAGTAAAATATCTGACGACAAAATTCAGTCCGTAATGATTTTAATTTATTAGTTCTTAAAATAACCAGATATTTATCTTTTGTACAGAAGCCCTGCCATTGAAGGTATTGAAAAACCACGAGCTTCAAAATTTACCATCTACCATGTTCTAACAAACTTAATTTTAAACAATAACTCAATGCAAGTAATAGTTTCTTAAACTTTATATTACAGACCAATGGCAGTCTTACACTGCTTGAAGAAATTCCTGTACTACAAACACAATGACAATGTTTATATAATTTGATGTATAAATAATGAATGAAAATGTCACGCTAGTTAAACTAATGATGCCATTTTCACGTAGATCAATTTTAATATCCACTGTTTTGAGTAATAATGTAGTGGCAACTACCAATATTCTATGAACAATAATAGCTTCACAATTCAAACAAACAATGATATCAAAGAAAGTACACGTGTTCGACTTTACCGAAAGTTTCTAGCCTGTAATTGGTTTCGCGTGGAGCAGAGTTGGAGGCAACCCAGTCATGCCCTCCAAAGAGCGCCCATGCTCCAAAAATCGAGGGTTTCACCGCCCCCGCTTGCACAAACTGGTGTCCAAAACAGGAGAAGATCTTCTTCTTTACGACTCGTTAAGGTGCCAAGTTTGGGCGACCCAATACCTTTCTTTCGTAGGCGTTTAATCCTGATCCAATGAGCAGAGACTCTCAAAGAGACCCAGCTGAAGCTCGGCCAGGTATTCCTGCTTATTTGGGCGTCTGCTATTAACGCCGTGTGGTCTGAACAGTACTTGCCGGAGTGTCTCATTGACTCCGGCGTGTGTGTAAGTGTAGAGGCGCTTTTTTTGCATCATAGGGCTGTCGTTCATGCGTATAAATAAGTGTAAAAAAGCGGAGTCACTGACTGCGAAGTTCCACAGCATGCTCTGTGTATTGGAGATCTTCAAAAGCCGAGATGCGAAAATTGTAGTTAATGGTAGTGTAAGTAGGTGTGGAAAATCAGGCATGCATTCTCAGACACCACCGAGTTCATGATGCAAAAGAGGTCCAGGAGATGTGCGAAAAGAAATTTGTCGATCCTTCTGAAAATGAACTTTTTTCAACTGCAATCGTTTTATTTTTAAAAAAGTTTGTTACCTTATTGCAGCAAAACAAAGCAAGGAAGAGGACTTTGATTCTTAACATTATATTCACAGAAGCAGACAAAACGTTAAAAATTAACGCTTTAATCAAAGAGCCATTATCACGATGACTTGATCTGAAACCACGAGAGATTTCGAATATATAAATCAATGACATATTTAAAAGATTAAAGACAGATTAAAAAGATTAGAGGTTAAAAGAAAGATTAAAAAGTTAATTAAACCACTAAGCTACATGCAATGAATATGCAAGCAGGAATTCGTTTAACTGAGGTTGCGTTGTATGATAAAAAAAAGACTCCATAATTCAAAGATGGACAGGGTTGAAAACAGGCTGCAAAAATGAAGCCATTAAGTTTCACTGAGAGATTAAATTTTTCCCTGTGATGACGGACGGCTGAATGAGGAGGACTAACGAAAGGACGATAGCGCAAAAGTCAACGAAAGTTGCTTCAAATCAGAAAAATTTAATTAGATCAGCTCACTCTTTCATCCAAATATTTCGTTTACTTTTAGATTCATATTTGTTTGTAGCAACAAAATCTAAAATAGCTCGCTCCTATAAAGCTAAGATAAATTTCCAGAAGGTTTCCTCTCTTCTCTCATCTACCAGCGTGGTTCTGCACAGCGTGCGTCTGAATACGTGGGCTGTACAACAAGAGCTCCACGTGTTCGCGTTGCTGAGCAAGCCGGTAGGAGCTTTCATACCGATATTCCCCTCGCTAGTCCTCTTCAATCAGCCATATGCTTCATGTCTAAGAGTGCAAGAGTCATGTAGAACTAGATGACTTCGATGTTTTAACCTCCTTTTACAAGCATGTCGCTAGTCAAATTTTTGAGCCTCCTTTTACTCTGCTACGCAGACCTGACTTGAACGACTGCCTGTCCGCTTATATCCCTTGAATGTAGTTAGTGTTTTCTAGTCGTATCTTATTTATATTCCATAAAAATATATCTTTGTGCAGTGAGTCTCTTCCGTGTTCCAGATCAAATCTTGTTGGTAAAGACTCATGGAGACAAAACTTTGTTTTATCAAAAGTAACAGAGTAAGAATGAGCGAGTAAAAAGGTCTTTGTATTAATGTGAAACGTTATAGGTATCTAAGCAAGTTCAGCCAGAAACACACTTCTGAGACAAATAACACATTATTTAAACTTGAGGGTGACACGAAATTAGACGAGTAACCAATAGAACTGAAAAAAGAGAAAACAAATTTAAGACATTCGAGGACATAATCATGCTACACGAATTTGAGCTTGCCTTATTGCCACAACATATTCTGTTTTGTTTAAAAAATAAACAAGAGTTCTAAAACTCTATGATCTAAAAGATTTAAAGCTTGCCCAAGGATTGCAAATTACAAGAATCTGCTTCTGAATCTCAAGAACAAGGATCTGCTTCTGAATCCCTTGTGCTGAACAAATCCCGTCGAGAGAGCACATTTAGTCATGCCAACAAACTCGGATGCACATTGCACAGCATGCACAACAATGTCTATAAAATAGAAGAGGCTGTGCAAGAAGCATCTGCGCATTTATGATAGCTGCAAAAAGAACCAAAGGTGAATAACCGCTTTTGTGGGAATGCAATTCTCATTTCAGTTTCACGAGTGATCACTAATCCAAACATCTGCCCTCATGCACACCTTTTCTAAACGTGCAGGTGGCTTGAATAGAAATCAGACTTTGAATATTTCTCTAGTACTTAACTTGAGATTCAATTGCGACTCCTCCACCAAGCACAACTCTGCAACCCGTTACTTTTTTTTAAACACAGAATTCGCAAATTCGTTCCACTTACAGCTGCACTAACAGCAACAATTCATTCTAATGCCTGTATACATGCATACTGATGCTGTGACTGCTGTCCACTCCAATCATCGAAACGCTCTTCATTCTATGATGTCCCACTGCCGCAATCAATCATGTGCCTCCTAATTATTCATGCGCAGGTTGACTGTGAAGAGAAGCTGGTAGGGATCAGGCATCAGGGGAGACAAGTTCTGCAGGTTTTATCATCGTAGAGCACAGGCTGCGGCGCACAACTTTTTTAGTTCGCACGTTCCCAATGCGAATCCGAGACCCGTACACCACACCGTTTTTTTACACCTACGCTGTCTCAGTGTCGCTTTGTGGAATGCTGTTTTTTTTTACGTTCCTGTATGTTCATAGCGTCTTTTTTAACTGAGGCGCAATAACCCTTTGACTCTCATAAGTGTACTGCAACAGTTCCTCGTTGTTTTACGTTTTTTTGTCTTTCAGCCTACATTTTTTAACTTTCGATCTTCATTTTTCGCCCATAGAATACCATTATTCAAAGGTTCTCCGTAATTCGATTCTAATTTTATCTGTTATTCTATTCCAAGTTTATCTGTTATTCAAACAGTCAGTGTGCCTCAGTTGTGTACATTTTTTGCAAACAAATATTTTAAATTGAATAGAAATCTGAACTAACGTACGTTGCAGAAGGGCAGTGTGTAGTTCACGACCTCTAGCTGAGAGTACCACGACTGTAGCTCGCCCGTTGAGCGATGCCCGCTTCAGCATGAACAAAACTTAATAAAAACGCATTTTTCTAAAGCGGCGAGAGGGTGTTAAAGTTTCATTAGCTCGTCAGATCAAGTGCTCCGACGAGCTACCCCTGACGTCTCCATTATGGCGGACATCGCGTTGTTGGATGGCCCGTCGACGGGAGATTCCTTATCGAGATTACTCGCAGCCGTGATACGGTCGGTCTAATTGCCCTTTCATGTTACCCACGGGGGTTTCCCTCCCTCCGCTGGGGTCTTCTATCCTCTACTGCGAGCTGTTTGTGGGAAGAGGGGGAGCTTCGTCTTTGTTATTCTCTCCTAAAATTCACAGCCAGTTCGTCGAAAATGTTCTTTCACTATCGAAATTTTTGCCAACTGAAATCGATGGAAGTAGCGCATTCACGTAAAGATGTTCTGTGAATTCTGTAGGGGTGAGATACGATCATCAAATTTCTTGATGTTGTTCCTAGACTCTTATATATCAAACTGTTACATCAGACACGTTCCGATAAACTGCATCAATGTGAAATTAATGCGTGAATGGAATGTGAGAGTAAATTGAAACTTGCATTTGAGCTGTATGATTGGAATGAAAACCCTTCAATTTTATTTAATCTATTATAACAACAAAGTAATGATGTTTACCGAAAATACGTGTTTTGATCAGAGTACCAAGAAGTAAAACAGCTAGAAACCAAAACAATGTGCAACATGATATTTCGCTGCTAGAATTCTAAATGTCCGGTTCTGTCGGGGGTACGTTGTGTCAGGACGTTAATGCTGATTTTGAAGTCTTCACATCTGGTAGAATTGTGACTGCAGTGTTCATGGAAAACTTAAGTTCGTGGACTTAGTTATTTATGATTTAATTTTTTAAATATTCGAGGCGCAGGTATTCTTTGACGTCTCCTCCGTTATAAATGCGGCTTGCCTCAGCTCTGTCGTACTTAAATTCTTAGTGCACATGAGAAGTTAAGATCTTTACGCTTTTAATCACGCCGTAAATCATGCCGCTGCGATTGCTCGTTCGTGCGTCAACTTATCAATTTGATTCTAAATACCGATTCAATCATAAATGCCTGCGTGGCGAATTTTTCTTTTGTCAATCTTCTGATCTCTTAGGTAACAAAGAGCGAGTCATCACGGCCACCTAACGACGAAACGGGCCTCATAACAAGCGACATTAGTTCATTTCTTTGACATGGTGCAATAATTCCATAAAGTCAATAATCAAAGCAATGTTTATATTACCAGGGTCTTGTGCATTCTGAGATTTTGAAAAAAGATGAATAAGCTCGAACCAGTCTAGTCTACAAAGCAATTTAATATTTTGAAGTATTGAATTATTTGCAAGCCATTCACAAGTTCAGAAGATTGCATGCGGGCTAAAGTTTTTTTTTTCAAGTAATGGACTAAAGAATGAATGACCTGGGAAAGTAACCGGTGGAAAGGTATGTCAGCAATTTCCATATTTGAGAGCATGAGATTGAAATGAGCGGAGAATGCGGGTGGGGCACTAAATCCTTGTTTCTCCTCTCTGGTGCACATCGGGTCAAGTTTCCCTGCAAAACAAGGATGCTCTAGCGAGAGTCTGCATCATGCGCACATACGGGACTCTCGCTCGATCAAAAAGAGAAATACGTGACCCAGCCATTCTAACAGGCCTTTATTGAACCCCATTCATTTTTGATTACTTTTTGTTGTCCAAAGATCAAGGACCGACAAACGACGGCCTTCAATGACGCCAAATCTATAATCTACACTAAGACATGCTTAGACAATTATCAGTGCTAAGTCGTTATTTAAAGCCTAAAAGAAGAGCGCATTTTAGCGCAACAGATGGTCAAATTGACGATTCAAGCCACCTGTGAGAAGGGCTTTGTCTGTTCGCGCTGGGTTAAAGAAACTCTCACGCGCTCCGCCATGACACTGCCTTTCTCTGCGTGTGTCGGTTTGTGATGAGAGATTGAACCCTTATGAATAATTTCTATCATTCTCATCCGGGAGATTTAAACTCTAGCATACGGGTGAACAAATTTGCACCTCTCAAGCAAGCCAACAAACAAACAAACAGGTCAATAAACCAACAAATTAATGCGCAACCAGAAGCACTTGTGTTGCTGATCGGACACTGGTAAATGCATGAAGCGTACACATGCTAAACACAGGCTTTTTGTTATTCAGCATTTTCGAAGAAGTTCCACTATATTCCAATTAATTCTTGAGCACAACCTGACGAATTATATTTCCCTTTAATTTTCGCAATGAGAGGGGATTTAACATATACTGTTGAGTTGTGTGAACATTTCATCGTACAGGTATAAATAAAGGGAAGGGCAAAAAGAACGCATGGATTGGACCGTTCTTTTTGCGCCACCACCCGTATCGTCTTAGGGAGGCTTAAACTAACATGAAATCTAATGTTTGTGCTTTCTTAAGTCTGCACTGAAGGCTATATTGTTGCTTACCTGAACTCAAGAATAGCATTAATAAACTCTGGCAGGGAAGAATTTGGTTCACTCACTCATTTGAATGAGCGATTGTGAAGGGTTGCGCAAAATAACGGTCAAATCCTTGCGTACGTTTGCGCTACCCTGTTTTAGAGCGGTGATTCAGTTATATCCGAAATCAATTTCTGAATTCACAGAGTTGTGTTATTATTGGGATAAATCTGTAAAATTAATTAATTTTACAATCCTATACTATTGTAGCAAGTCAGTGGCATAGTAAGACAGTAATATTGTTCGCTAAGAATGAGTGACATGGTACCACTTGGTAATATTGCTTGAATAATATTGCTCAAGTATTCACTGAGCGGCTTGATCGAGCACCGTATGCGGCTCACGACAGCGGAGTTAGGGGCTCTCCTTCGAGTAAAAAATAAATAGACATTTACAGAGTCAAAATTGTGTAATTATGTAACAGGATGTAGGAAAATGATTGTTTTGGAAGGCGAGGTTCATAAAATGAACGTAGTCCGCTATTGTGACTTGCTAGAATTAATGAATTCTGCAGCCTGCCACGGCCAGCAGGTCACCTCACACAACCTGCCACGGCCAGAAGGTCACTTCACACAGCCTGCCACGGCCAGCAGGTCACCTCACACAACCTGCCACGGCCAGCAGGTCACCTCACACAACCTGCCACGGCCAGCAGGTCACCTCACAACCTCACCACAGATTTTCTGACCCGCTGTGGGTGGCAGCACCGACGGACGGCAAGCAAACTGCAAGTCATTGCGCTCTTTGCGCGTACGCTGTGAAGACAGCGTCGTGGCGTAACATGAGTAACATGTTGCGCAAAGGTTACATGTGATAAAATATTGTGATAATGAAATATTTTGGGTTGTGATGATATGTTTCTGATTACTATGAGACGTTCGTGACTAGTATGGAATGTTCATGATTCCAGTGACAAATTCTTGGCCCTGATGACATTTTCTTGATCAAGGAGAGACTTTGTGACTACTATGGCATATTCTTGATTGCAGTGAGAGGATCTTGACTGCGATGAAATGTTTTTGTCAACCCAACTACCAGTATTTCACATCTCACTCGGGGACTATGTATACTACAAATTTCTTCTCAATTTTGAAACTGCTCACCTGCTTTCTACCTAAAATATTTGCCAACTTACATTAGGTGTGAATGTTGAATGCTTAGCACCTGTTTCAATACTGGTCTAAACATCCACCCTGAATATCATTGCACCGGAGACCACGTTTTACGTTTCGGCTAATCTTAGATCGATACAGTAAAATGCTTGTGAACTTTCTCTTACCAAGCTTTGTCGGGTCATCACCTACCATGATTCTAACGTTCGATTGTCTCAAGAAAAAGTGCAACAACGCATCTCTTTCGACGTTTACTCGAAATCGTACGCAAGTTCCCTTGCTAAATATCGAAGATCTAAAGTCAGCATTAGTCACGAAATCAATGTTCCACCGGACTTGAAACACTTGATTAAGGCGAAATTCGGAAAGAAACTTGAGAACTTCGTCGCCGCTGGTGGTCAAGGATTTAGTGGACAGAATTTTGAAACCAAATCACATGAAATTGCCTTCATTGCATTAATTCATTGCCTTAATTGCACAGCCTGGCCAAAAAGTTCAGCGCACTCTGGTAAAATGGAGACATTATTTTAACAATTACTCACAGGTTTACTCATAATAAATTTGGAAAAAATAAAATGGTGACAATAATTGTGTTCAGAGGCACTTTTAGTCAGCACTGCACCTGCTCTCTGCGCAACAATAAACATGAATCGTCTGTCTAAAAAAAGTCAACAGAACACACCTCTGTCTCCGACAAGGGACAAGTTATAGGCTTGCACTGGGTTAGGAAATCGGCCAGGGAAGAGTCTTCAAATGATGGCCACAGGAATTAGGACTGGGTGGAGAATAAATGATTTGTCGAAAAAACGATGCGGAAGTGCAGTCATTTAGTGGTAATGGTGGTGAAGGTAAAGTTATGAATACACGCGACAAGCGGTCTCTGAAGCGGTTGGGGAAAGCAGACCGGTAAAAAAGTTTTAGCAGTTAGCCAGTATGTTCAACAAAAGTTCTAAGAAAATTTCTGCAGTTAAATGATTTGCACTGCCACCGGAAAGCCATTGGTAATGAAAGTTGATCGGACAAAACGGTTCCAATTCACAAAAAATTCAACTGTAGAGCATTGGACACACGTCTAATGGTCAGATTGGTCCCAGTTCACCAAGGTCCTGGAACTAGTCAGTGATGGCCGAGTTAAGAGTGAGACGAGTGGCTCATCAGGCTTTGAATCTTTTATGTGTTGTCCCAACAGTACGTACAGGCTTCCAGACAGCAGTGGAATGATCTAGGGGTGCTTAACATGTCGGCGTAAGGTTCCATGACCTCATGGAATAACAAAACAAAATCTCAAGATTATTCAGACATTCCTGGAGACCAAGTGCCACACTCAGTGTTTTATTTCTTGACAGCCTAGGTATTTTTTGAGACATCAGTTGTATCCATCGCTCCAGTACAAGATTGGTTCACCGACAACGAGGGTTTTTTTCTCATTTGAAATGGCCTCTTTGGTCTCCTGATTAAAGCCACAGCAGGAATTTGAGGGACTAATAATTCGAGAGTGAGCTGCAAGCCTCAACAATTCTTTTTTTCAATGAAAGATTGTCCCTATTCTTAATAGAATGGCAGCTGCTATCAGTGTAAAAGGTAGTCTAATAAGTTATAAAGCTTGTTTTTTTCAATTTCATCATCATTCCTTTGGAGTGCGTCAAACATTTTGACTGGGTAATGTACAATCAAGAGTTGAAAGTTTTTCTTGCGTAATTATTTATTACTCTTTCATTCACTGTTGATATCCCCGTATCGGTTTTTCCAGTTCTCGTTTAGCTAAAGTTCTGAGCTAGAGGAAGAGTTTTTGAGAAATGATCCACAGAAGCCCGACCTGGTAACATCTAATCCACAACACAGTGTGCTAGAATAATAAATTTGGCTTTTTATCAAGAGAAGAGCATGGAATTTTACCCTATAATACTAGCGAGGGTACGTCATGGAATTTTGCTTCATGTAAATGAGATTAGTGTGTGGGCATTTATGTACAAACAAAAAGTTTACACACAAGCAAAAATATCATAGTTGCATCATTATACGCACAGATTTTTCTACTTTTTGCAAGAAATATGCAAAAATATCTTGAAATATGTCAGGAAGATATTCAGTTCATTTAGAATAATTTGAAGATTGTTTTCTGCAGTGAGGAAATACAATTAC
>JACJUY010001683.1:53337-105343 GCA_014220935.1 Platorchestia sp. MABIK | reverse complement strand
TCGAATCCCGCCATCTTTGAAGGGTCGAGATGTATGAGAAGAAAACGAAATGAGAAAAGCACAAGAAGTTTGCGATTGAATTTGATGAAGAGCGACTTGAATGGTTAACCAGATGTATGATGTTTTGGTGCGGCACTAGCAGCTTGTGAGTTGGGCCTTGCTAGCAATTAATAACTTGGTGGTTCCTAAAAAATGCTCCTAAACATTGCAGGATCATTTGTTATTATCGCTAGAATTTTTCCATGGAACACTAGTCTCTAGAGCTAGTCAGTGGAACCATCTAATCACTGGTGCTATGCGCTAGAGCTAGTCAGTGGAGCTATGTAATCATTGGTGCTAGTCACAAGCACTAGTCAGTGTACCTATACAGTATAATCGCTGGTGCTTGTCTCTAGAACTATATAGTCAGTGAAACTATCTAATCACTGGCGCTAGTCACCAGCACCAGTCAATAATGAGGCAGCAGGGCCGGTATAAACGGCCGCTGCCATACCCTCACTTCACACCACGGTATAGGAAACAAGGTAGGGTCATTTCTATGGGGAAAAATACACTTCTTGTTCGGCTAGCCAATAGAACGGCTTGATTTGAAACAAACTTGATGACGTCACCATTGCGACATGTCGTAAGGCCAATAGCGGTGACAGATTTTAGGGTAGCAGTGCTACCAGATGCGATATGAGCGCTGCTATTGGTCTGTTGCCGAGACGTCAGCAAACCCACACGGTGGATGAAAATAAGACTGGTTTGACCCTACCTTGTTTCTTCCACCGCGCTTCATACCGCCCTAAAACCATCGCCTCAGAGCAGCGATTGATTTCGAAGGCCTTGCAAATTCCAGCCCAGGAGCAGCCACCGCTGACTCAGCGGCGGCTGGCCGTGCCGGTGGAATAGCCAATTTTTGACGGGGAAACGTCGGTTTTTCTTCGCTTCTGACTGCTATTTTCGCTTTAGCCTGCGTTGTCCCCTTTAATTCTCTACTTTACGTACGTTCTGAAGGCTTCAGTTTATTTATGGAGAAGTGTACATGACCGGTCAAAAATGAAGGGATTTGATATTTTCCGCAAATGAATCTTCCAGATGTGTATGACAAACAAATGTATCCATCCTAATGGTACCCGCGATTGAAATATTCTTGTACTTGTAGAGCTCGCGGTTGTATGACGATTTTGGCGCGTTTGGATTGCAAAACATACGACATTGTAAGTATACAATTTTTCAAAAGCTTCACACATTTTCAAATTTCCATCATAAGTTAAATGCATGTACTGCTTAAGTACGTTCAGGAGTATACTGGTAGAGCTCGTATCACAGATACGGTCGTTAAGCATCCTTTAAGAGTGTGACAGAAAGACAAACCAACCAATCAACCATACAACAACATTACTATTCTAAATTACTACATATACTATCAATAAACGTTCGCTGCAAGTCCGTGTTCGTTAGATAATTATGTGTGTGTCATAAATTTAATTTTCGCGTTTGTGTGTGATGTTGGTTGCCCGACACGTTCACTGCATAAACAGCCCATTATAGAGCTACATTTCACGTAGCGTACGCTACGTAAAATGTAGCTACGAGCCCATAACATGCGCTTGAATAAAGGCCCCAAGTTTCGTTCAAATGAGACCAGCAGCTCTCCTGTGATACATGACGCCTGGTTCTCTACAGGGGTATCACTGATACCATCGCGGTGCTGTGAGGTTGCGCTCTGTCCTGTAGGAGTCGCCGAGATCCTAATGATCAGTGAGTGCGTATAGAAATTTCGCGGAACTCATAAACATTTACTTTTCTATCTGTCGCTTTAGTAAACGACGATTATGGCTCGTTTAGATTGTAAAACATAAGACATTGTACATTTACAATTTTTCAAAAGTTTCAAACATTTTCAAATTACCATCATAAGTTAAATGCATGTACTGCTTAAGTACAATCGGGAGGATACTTTGCGACATTCGGTAATCGTTGAAACGTATCTATGTGGTACATTCCTGCTATGGGAGAGCTGTGTTGTAGTTATCCTGCAAACACCTGTACACATACGCACACATGTATGTATACACACATATATATGAAAACATTTATATCCTTACATGCAGATATGAATGACGTATTGCAGCGCTAAAAAAGGAGTGCATGCGTCTGCCCACGTATTTCTACATGATGCATCCTACAGAACTGCGTTCACTCGAAACAGATATGTTTTCGTTAAATATCATAGCGTCTGTACAAACTATTCTAAAAATCCTCCAGAACTTCTCCACATCCCGAAGATTATCCCTACGGAAGCAGCAACATCCCAACTTCGTTAAGGTCGCGTTAATCACGGATGCCGTCCCCACTCGCCTCTACTCTCTCTCTCCCTCTCCATGACTAACCTAACTAATGACCAACCTCTCCATGACTTACCCCCTACTCTCTTTCACTCTCCATGACTAACTACGGACCGCTAGTTAGACGCAAGATTTTAGCCTATGAATAACACATGATAATTTTTGTAGTGATCACCTCAAAAAATAATGCAGTACCACCAAATGGTGTACACGTTCCACTTTCCATATTATGACCGTCGCACCTCCTCTGAGGAGGAGCACTGACGGTGAGCACGGCCCAACAAAAATGACCAGATTCAATACCTTTCTTGAGCAAACATATCAAATGTGGATGACAAACAAATATTTCTATCTTAACAGTATCCGTAATAAAAAATATTCTTGTATTTGTACACTGGTAAAACTCGTATCACAGATACGGTCATTATACTTATCCTTATAAGCGTGACAGAGAAATGAAGGAAGCGGACACCAAACCAAAATATAAATAAGCATATAAATAAATATATGAATAAACACCCAACGGGTATTATTAGGTTAGATAGTGAAATGCGTGTATTATTGTGCGTTCTTATTATCCATCGTAATTTAGGTGAGTGAGAGGGAAGATGAGATGAAAAAGAGAAATCTGAAACATGAAATATTTGTCAATTAATGCACGACTGATTGCTTTCATAGTACTATATCGATGATATAATCGACTCGCTTTTAAAAGAAATAATTGATCATCATTGACTATCTTGGAGTGAGTTATTAAATTAACGAAATGAATTTCCACTGCGAAACTGGCGGTAGCTAAAACTTAATTTGTGATGGAAATAATATTTAAGAAGAACATGGTTTGGGTAATCGCAAACGAAGCATGACTGATACCACGGTAGAGGAAACAAGGTAGGGTCATTTCTATGGGAGAAAATATAACTCCTCTTGTTCGGCTAGCCAACAGAAAGGCTTTATTTCAAACAAACTTTATGACGTCACCATAACCCCATGTCGTTAGGCCAAAAGTGGAGCCAGATTTGGGGGTAGCAGTGCTACCAGATGCAATATGAGCGCTGCTATTGGTTCGTTGCCGTGACGTCAGCAAAACCACACCGTCGACGTAAAAAAGACCAGCTTGAACCTACTTTGTTTCCTCTACCGTGACTGATTCGGAAAAAATGCAAGGACAGCGTTTGCCACTTTTGATGTCCGTATGATAATGTCCCAAAAAAAGGTTGAGTCACAACTTTTGCGGAATAGCATATGTTTTCAATTCATTCTTGACTCAGATCAATAGGAGATCGAGTATCTGTACCCAGGGGTGTTGTGGTTGACTGCGTGCTCGTAGGCTTTAATCGATTTAAAGAGGGGACGTTAAATTTACGTCCTGGCTGTTCAATTTTTAGTTAGTTAATGTTTCTCTTACAAAATTTTCATTGATTTTCAAATTTATTCAGGTCAGTGTTAGTTTCAGAGAATTGATATTTTAAAGGGATTGCATCGTGCGGGCTCATAGAAGTAGGTTATAGATTTTTGCTGACGTGGATGAATGGAAAAGATTGGGACATTAATTACGACGACAAATACTCCGATTCCGTGGCACGATTTATGAGCTTAAATTGCTCAAACATATTTTCAGACCAAAATAAAGTTTCTATATGTTTTTTCAAGAAATGTTGATCGACATTGGTACATTTTTGTCATTCACTTTGGAGAATGACAATCTCTGTCAACGCTTGCACGTTTATAGCCGATTTAGAGTATGTTTGACGTACAGTATATAAACCATTATAATTATTATTGTATAGCCAAGTTGCTTGAAAAAAATCTAAGCAATTCAGTATATAAACCAGATGCTTTCCCATTTCGATTTGAAATCGCTAGAACACATTATCATTCAGAAATACAATTTTCACTGAACTATTCCCTTTTTACAAAATTCTCGACGAAAATGATTGATACTTTCGCGTCTAAGTTGAATTTTGACCGAATTGAATTCATACGCATCCAGCCTGAACTCATTTCTCATACAGCTCAAGCTCTGCTCGCTTTAAATTAAAAAACACATTCACAGCGAGAACATTATAATAACAGTAATCTTTCAGTTCTGTCATACTAATAACATAATTATTCTTTCAGTTCTGTCATACTACCGTTCTTCTTCCACGTCATTCCCTGAGAACCTTTGCGTCACAATGCAAGTGTTTGAATCCTTTCAAAAGAGACACAAGACGCCCTCGTAATGCTGAGGCGACATCTGAAGGGCGTGTCTGGACTCCAGTTGTTCCTTCCGAAAACTAAGACTTAGCTCAGGCCTGGCAGCAGTCGAACTTGCAATACCCATAGGTTAAGTAAATTAGGTTAAACATAACAGAACACTTTGAAAATAGCTTTTAATGATAGCATGCCCTAGAAGTCGATGAACTTATTCGGGCCCACAAGTATAGCTATACTCAAAATGTCCATTGTACTAGACTTAAGATACAATCTATTGCGGTATCACTTGTGGTAATAAATTGTTTGAATTGTCTAAAAATTGTTTAACTGTTATTTGGTGTGTATGTGTGTGTGTGCGGTGTGTGGTGAGCAGTGTGAAGTATTGGAGAGAGCAGCAGCTTCCAGGGGAAATGAAAAGAGTAATGGAGGGGACACCAAGATGGTAACTGGAAGAGATGGTTGAATGCTGGAGGAAACGCTACAGGAGGATCCATATCACGGCTGGATAACTGGAGGACATTCAAGGTCTCAATGATTTAGAACTTTATATTAACGCTTGGGTTTTATGAGAAGGCACTTTGAATGTTGAACAATTTTTAAAAGTTTTTAGTTTAAACTTTTCAACTTACTTTGCCCGGTACGAATGACTGAGGCATGAGTCCAAAAGCATAAATTTCTTATTTTTCCTTTGTTAGCTGCATGCTTTAGTTTCTTCATGAAGTGTTTGCTTTGATATCTCCTTTAATTTACCGAATTTCAAGCAACAAGAATCCGTGTACCGATATTTCAAAGACACACAAGATTACTTGAAAGGAACTACTACCTAAAGAAGTTGGGTCCTTCCAACTTTTCTGCTTCAAAAGAATCATTGATTGAATAAAAAGGAAACATATTAACTCTAAAACTGCTATTCTGCATCTGCATCTATTCAATGTAGTAGCCCTGCACAAAGTATATTCTTAGAAGTTCTCTGTTAAGGCAATTTCTCCCGAGATTCTGATTCTAAGACATTACTGTGTTCATTATACTGCGGTAACACCCAAGGAAATGATTTATCATGAGAATTTTTTTAATAGAAGCTTTATTTCAGTCTTCATTCAAAGCACCTTAAACACCCGCACTTTGCAGAACGTTACGACTGCATAAAAACTTTCAAAATCACTAACTAATATCAAGAATTTGATGTGAGAAAACTTTTTTCTTGAACCAGCGCTGGATGCTGCAAGCGATTCAAAAGGCCCAGGGCGGCTTCAACCACGCCAATCACGTTTAGTTCAATCGGATCGCCGCTTCCTGACCAGAACTCCGGCAGACTTTCTAATGTGCTAACTCGAAGAACGACTCAAATCTCCAGCACCATTCTTCTTACGGATTCCATAGTCTCAAGAATTAGACTTCAGAGCTGCTCCCAGGCTGATGCGAGCTGGAGACCTGCATGTCAAATGCAAGGCTTGTTTTTCAAGAGGGCGTATTAACTTCATAGGTATTTTCTTCCTTAGAAAGTGAGTTTGAATACAAAAGCCAAACTTGCGACCACAGTGTCAAGTCGTGGAAATATGGCCTAATTTCCCTGCTTTCCGTGGCCTCATAATGAATAAACCTAACATAAATATTTAACGCAAAGCCTCCAATTAGTTTTTTTTTTTTTTTGACCTGGGAGAAACCTGAATTCATGTTGAATAAATTTGCGCGTACCATTGTCTAGTGCTATTCTGGCAGCACAAGAATTGCTTGTGAAATGATTTCGCTCATGACAGTTCAGAGGCCGGAAAAATATTGAACTTCACCTATTGTCGTCGAATGTTAGTCTTTGAGTTTGCTGAAATTGTCAAAGTTTATGAGAGAGCATGAATATGCTTTGAGAAATAGCTACTTTGAGCGAAAATTCATTGTGTCTCTATGATTAAATAATACTTTACTGATTTGAAACAGTATTTTAAAATCATTACGTTTTAAATGTACAGATCTTTCTTCACGTTGGCCTCAGGTTTTGACCCAGGAACTTCAATAGGAACATTCGAGTTCCTTGCTGGCCACAGAAAAACGTTGGTGCCGTACGATGTTGTTCCTGTATTGTGAATCAGAACGTAGAAATGGCCGAACAGAAGAGCCATGCATCGCTATTACTCTGAATAAACTTGGTTAAAATTGACCAGCTTGAGGCTTGTTAAAGAATAAACTCAACATGTTGTACAAGTGTACTTTGCAAAATGCTACGATACCGTACCAAAGCTCATACACTGAAAGAACTTTTTGAAAGAAAGAAACTAATCTCTGAAAGCAAAATTACTCGACAAAAACGGGCAAGTTATCGGCATGTCACGAGGAGCGGCCAAATGTTGATTTAGTCAACTTTGCGAGTGTTCAAATGATGTTCCAGTCATTCCTGGGCGAAGTTTTGAGCGGCCTGTTCTTCTTGGTTCATTCAATCAAAGAAGCGATGACGGGTCGTCATCTGCTGCCGGTCAGACACAATAAAACTGACTTGCCTGCCACTCTGCGCTCGTGCTTGCTCAGCAATTTCGTCCCAAGGTTCGGAACTGAACGTATTACGTGCGCCATCAGCACCTCCACCGCTATCCAGCACCTCCACCATCGCCAAACCCTGCCACTTCAATGGACTTACAACGCTCCTTCCGCTCGAAAACTCTTCGTATTTTTAGCGAACGGACATTTTGGCACACATGCAGAGTTATTTTCTGCGGACAGACGATCACTTGGGCTATTTTCGGGCACGTAAAGCCCTTGAAGACGATCCTAATATTCAACTTATTTGATTTCCGACTTTGTGACTTCTGGATTTCCTTTGCAGACTCCAAAACAGATCATTCATCTTATTTGCAACGACCCTGACATCAAGACACTTGAATTCACAAAAATTGCTTGTTTTAAAATAGTTGACTTGAAAGCACCGTAATTCCTGGCCACCACGCATAACGCTGGTGTTGACTGGTACTAGACGAGCTTTGTGTACTTTAACGCATAATATACGTACGTTAATTTGTTTCTTTTCAAGAAGAAAATTTGTGTTTCTAGCAGATATTACTCAGGGTGGGAGGAGATTACCAGTTATTTCGTTTGAATAATAACATTTTTGCTTTGCAAATCCCCAAATCTTCTGGCAGATGAACGCTCATTGGTGGGCATCAGACCACCTGCATCAAAAACAAAACTGTGCACTGCCTAGTGTGGCTAATTACTTGCCATGAAGTGCATTCACTCACCACATTACTTGGACTAAAAAATATGTAACTGGTAAACTGGAAACCACTCATAGCTTCCATTTAATCCTCACGAATGAACCAAAAAGCTCCAATTTTAGATTCAAAACGGTAGGTACGCTCATAATTTGCAGTGAAAAATAATAACTATACTAAAAATTATAATAACAATTTCTTTGAGTAAAGCCATCGTATCAAAGGACCGTGTTTAGATGACTCATTAAAAGGATATTGTGGAAAAATCCAGGTACAACCACCATCACTGAAAGCTCGCAGGGCCAATCACACACTCCTCCCTCCCTCACACCCAATATTAATGACACAATACCACTACTTTCCCTTCATTGTCCCCAGCATGTTCGGACGCGGAGCGATATTTGCAAGCCAAACTCCGGGTTTTCCGAGACCGCGGAATATTCACGATCTTGGGAGCGGCGTCCGTTCTTGCGCAGCTCGAATGTATTTCATTAGCGAGCTGGCCTTTTGGAGCTGTTATTTGCATATATATTTAATTGTGGCCTTCCTTGGCTAGCAACCAGGATTGGCGGAGCCGGAGCGGGTAGGCCGCCGAGGCCCCCTGCCATCGTTTTAATGGTGGCCAGCGTAATATATGAATTTACACGCTTTATATTACGCCAGAGATAAAGTGTTCAGAGACAGGCCGGGCTGTCTGCTTGTAAAGGAAGGTCGGGGAATTGACTTTATCACGGACTAGGCGCAAGCTTCATTGTTGAATTTTTGTGTTGTTTGGTCTTCATAAATTTGCTAGATGACGGGAAAATTTCAGTGCTTATTTCGTAATTATATATTCATGAACTTAAACAAAAATCTCGTTTTTAAGCGTTCGAGACCGATGAAAGATATATATCAATGCTATCGCAAAATTTGGATTCAAAATATGACTTTCGGCTTTTTCAACTTGCTAAAATTAATCTCATTTCTATAAATGCTAAATGCTCTTGTTTCCAATTTCACGGGCAACGCGCCTTTTGAATTCAAATAAATCTTAATTGTGAAAAATAGTGTCGCCACAAGCGAAGTACTTGCGGTTGCTTTTCGACAAACCTTACAAAACTCCCGCGGTATCTCAGAAATCAAGTAATTATTTAAGGCATCTATCAATAACATAAAGAGTAGCACCACCCAACTGCTTCTCAAGCGAAGCCATCCATGGTTACAGCAAGAGGTACTGATAATGTTTGTTTTTTTGCGCTGTAACTGCACCGTGCACCACACACGGTACACGCCCTCCTGTCCAAACATGTGTCTTGTACTGTACGTGGTTGATGCTAAAATGATTGCCGATTATGTGGTATGCGAAAACTGCGCACTTCATTGAGAACAGACAACAACATTGAGGGCAGAGAACAACATTGAGAACAGAGAACAACATTGCGAGCAGAGAACAACATTGAGAACAGAGAACAACATTGCGAACAGAGAACAACATTGAGAACAGAGAACAACATTGAGAACAGAGAACAACATTGCGAACAGAGAACAACATTGAGAACAGAGAACAACATTGCGAACAGAGAACAACATTCAAAACAGAGAACAACATTGCGAACAGAGAACAACATTGAGAACAGAGAACAACATTGCGAACAGAGAACAACATTGAGAACAGAGAACAACATTGCGAACAGAGAACAACATTGAAAACAGAGAACAACATTGCGAACACAGAACAACATTGAGAACAGAGAACAACATTTCGAACAGAGAACAACATTGAGAACAGAGAACAACATTGAGAACAGAGAACAACATTGAGAACAGAGAACAACATTGCGAACAGAGAACAACATTGCGAAAAGAGAACAACATTGAGAACAGAGAACAACATTGAGGACAGAGAACAACATTGAGAACAGAGAACAACATTGAGAACAGAAAACAACATTGAGAACAGAGAACAAAATTGAGGACAGCGATAATGGTGAATAAAATTGTGCATCGAAAACATCCGCCAAAGACATCACAGTAGAAACTAGTGCCTCCACAGACAGGATACTCAATTTTACACACAAGAGTAAAAAATATTAACAGGCACAGCATTCGGGTCGAATTCAGAGACGTAGTTAAAGTGTTGAAAAACATGGAAAGTGGTAACCAGCTATGGGATACATTTTTATATTTTTTCTCTCAGTCTTTTGCACAAGCTTTGACATGGGCCGTCACGGCACTCCTCTCTAACCCCAACTTCACCTATTGTTGTCGAATATTAATCTTTGAGTTCGCTGAAATTGTCAAAGTTTATGACTGCGCGAATATCCTTTAAGAACGTAAATATTCTTGGAGCGTGAATATCTTTTGATGTAACCCGTGAAGTAGAAACCGAAAGCTGGACATGTATCTTATTGAAAGAAAAATCGTTGGCTTAGCTACTGTGCGTCCGGATTATTTGCGCCTAGTGTCTTTGTGTGCGCGTTGCTCCGGCAGGAAATCTCGCCTTTGTTACAGCACGCAATAACTGCAAGGGCGAGGCTCTTCTGAGAGCATGTGTATGACGGAAAAAAATTTCAGCTTCTCTTAAGTTAGAATGGGTGCTAAGAACACGCTCTTTAATAAAAAGAGCTTGAAACTCCATTAAACGGCATGTGCTCTCACAAGTTCCTCGTGTTCGTTAAAAACATGCTGCTCTTAGATTCTGTGAATGTTAAACTTTTCATTAACTATCACAACAAATCATAAACTCTAAATAATTTATCAATCGATTAGAGGAAAAATCTACATTCCAATTTCATTAAAAATTAAGCTTCTCATGCACTGAAGTCGGCCAACCGAGAGCGAACCGGTAAACTGAGAAATGTGCGGTATTCTTTAACAATCAGTTCGTGACTTATTAAATCAAAGTGTACATCACCATCACACGGAAAATGAACTGTCAGTTAGCGCCCACTTCAAACCAATTCAGCAAACTGGGAAACTTGGAGTTCCCAGCCCTTGCTGAGCTTGGCAAGCGTCCAAGCTCCCAGCCGCCTCACGGCGCATGGAGCAAATTAATCTTTGGATTTGCTGAGAAATTCTGATGATGAATTTTTATCAAACAAAGGACCGAAAATTCTGCTAACTTTTTCGCTTTTGTTTTGTGCTCTTTCGTACCCTTTTTAAATTTCTGTGCTGTGCTATTCGGCTTAGTGCTCTACATGTAAATGTATTAAATGTAAGATCTACTGAAGCTATTAATTTCTTATGTATGGCATGACAACTTTTACGTGCAGTGTTGATATAAGTCAACCAAATTCGTGCGGTATTTAAATCTGTTCACAAAGTTAGTGGTCGAATTAAGACATAAAAGAATGAAATAGAATAGGAACAAACATGGGCTCTGAGTACTGATCAGTAATCCGTATTCGAAATTTCTATGATGAAATACTTTTGTCTGAGTGAAGTACATACGTATATGGTGTGAAGCCTTTGCATTGGACACTATAGTGTTTCTTGTTTTAAGCTAACCAAGTTTACCTGTTAGTTGAAGTTGTTATTGATGTCAGACTATATAATGTTGCTGTGGTTAATATCCTCTTTGTGTGGAGAAGGTAACTCTTGAGTCAGAGCCAAGCTATGTGTAAATGAGTGATCGTTTTTGAGAATGACTCTGCATCATCCAGAAGTACCATGCAGGAGAGCCTGGATCGTCGATGAAAGGAGATTTGCCGAGAAACATTGACGACAAATTTCCTCTTGAACTACGCCTTCCCGAATCTGCTAACTTTTTTAATTATGCATTGGTTTCACTAGCGTTTTATTCCGTGGTACAGTGGACAAAAAACTAAATCGATATTCTCTCCGTGCAAGCCACGTGTTAATTTTCTTGCAGTAACACGTCATTCAGATTCACCCTCAGTTTGGCGGTGCCATTGACATCAACTGACTTCCATATTACCAGCCTTGAAAATTTTCATTGCTACCACAACTGCTCACCCCACCCAAAGAAGAGCACAAAGCTAGTACATATATTCTACCGTAAGCACCGAACTCAAAGTATGTTTCTGCGTACAAGTGAGAATTATTGATAGCTCTACGTCATCTGGAGCATTGCATCACGCATGAGTTTCCGGCCCCTTGCATGAGGCTTTTCGGCTTCCATAGAGTTGGTCTACTCTCCATACGTCAAAATCAATGCGCTGTAATGCTCTGATATATTCCATCGTATGTTAGAATTCTCTTTCCGCAGTGCGAGGATTTTCTTCACAGTTTATACTGAGAATTTTACTGCAGAATATTCTTTGTTCGCGAGTATTGTTTGGCTTTCTGGACTCAGATTTCTTCTGACCGTATTGTATTATTTCACAGCATTGTAATTCCGAGCCTCTCATAAGGTACTTACAATGACTGATTGAAAACTATTAATTTTCATTACTGATGATAAGTACAAGCTCACGATCTATTCAAAGCTGAAATTTAAGAAAAAAGGTATTTATTTTCCGACTTGAGTATTTTGGGTCATCCGTGTTTAAAATCTACTGAGTTTTTTTTTTCTGGGCTGAGGTTGAGAACGTAGTATTTGACATCGGACTTGGGCTTTGTGTTCATTTCTTCTCGTTTGTCATAACTTTTTACTCTTAATACTCTATGCATGTTCTCGTGAGATACAAATCACAAATCCCTGCAGCTTCTCCTGATTTTATACCGGAAATAGATTTTACTATGATAGTTCACGAAATCATAGTCAAATTATATATATTATTCTTTGGGCAAGTGCGCTATTTATATTACCACTGAATATGCCCATGCATGTTTAACTTTATCATTAGTATATCATGCTGAGCGTCTCTCTTTTTCAGTCTCATATATTTTCTTTCACACATTCTAATAATAATGGACAATAAACACAGGCGATAGGACACGCATACCACTATTGCTAAGGTATTGCTAAATTGCTAATAATAACCGATGTTCATTCTAATTTCTCTCAGCTGTTTAGAGAGAAGCACCTCTGGCAGATAATATTATGGTTATGCACCTTGCGAATTAAAACATGGCATCGGTGACGTGGGTGCCAAGATTAGGCTGGTTACGGTTACTGTGACGAATATCAATCACAACTTTAATAGCCTCTTCAATAAACTATGACATTTCTCGAGGCATTTTCTTACAAGTCAAAAACGCCCATTCTTGTTGATCACATAAAAAAACGCGGGGACATGACCGAAATGTTGACATCACGCGGGAACGAATCCGCCAGTCTTCACTCTCAGATAGCCGAACTTCCTATACGGTTTAACGTCCAAGCAGCCCTGGGTTCCTACGGTTGAGAACAAGCAGCTATGTAAGATGTTGAGTAAAGATCAAGCATGAAGCAATGAGCGAACAGTAATACCTGTAATCCTGATTCATTGACGAATCATACACTTAATCTTTGTGCAATGAATTACATTGTAAGCGATCATCAGTGCAAAGGCACGGAAATATGTTCTTCGAAAGCGTGGCTTTCCAATTACGTGGCTCGACTCGTATAATGCGCGTTGCTGTTACCCGTAAACGTACGAAAGCTCGTGAAAGAACAGGTGTGTTCGTGGACGGCACAAAATATGTTAACTTGTACTTCACGAACCTAACATAAAGGCGCTTCCTTTGAGGGAACATTCGAAATGTGGAGAAGTTCTGGAAGATTCGTAAAACCGATTGTTCAGATGATTATAAAATTGTAAAAGTATTCAAATGCTTGTAAAATTTTAAAAGTGTTCAGGTGCTTGTAAAATTGTAAAATACTTCAGATGCTTGTAAAATTCTAAAACTGTTCAGATTCTTGTACAACAGTGAAATTGTTTAGATGTTTGATGTTTATCACGAGGACACACCTAAATCTTAGCCTAATTTATTTCGAGGCATCACGAAGAGATTTGCAGGTCAGATGCAGTTCTCATCTTGCGGCGCTGTGGTCATTTTGATCTGCATGTACTTTAGGGATGCAGCCACTACACATGCACGGGACGGTAGACAGTGTAGCTCGGAACAGTTGACAGTGTAGCACGGGACGGTTGACAGTGTAGCACGGGACGGTTGTTGACAGCGTAGCATGGGACGGTTGTTGACAGTGTAGCACGGGACGGTTGTTGACAGTGTAGCATGGGACGGTTGTTGACAGCGGTAGCATGGGACGGTTGTTGACAGTGTAGCATTGGAATGATTATGACAGTGTAGTATTTGACTGGCTAAGACAGTGTTGCACGAGAAAGGTTGCGAATGTGTAACATAGGACAGTTAACGACATGGTAGTACGTGTTGGTTCATGACAGTGTAGCATGCTACAGTTTACGACAGTGTAGTACGAAAGAGTATGTACATTTAGCATCATTAAATAGTACGTTTTTCAATAGTGTGTACTATACGTTAATCCGAGGTGCAATCCCAATTTATATTTTCTGAATTTTTCCTGCTTGACTTCTGAGAGGGCAATGAACCATAGGAAAACATATTGTGTTTTTTTGTAAATGTTTCTACTATCAAAGAAAGTATTTCACGTTACTAGTGTCATAAAAGAATTAGCACATCATTAGGAAAAAGAGCTGCATGTATCTTAGTACGTAGTTCATCACGCCCATTTTTAGCGTCGTTGTTCAGCCCGAACGTTTTTCAACGTAAGTGCATGTGAGCTCCTTATACTAGTGACTGTTATTCTCATATACAGACACATGACATAGTTCTACCAGCTACTGATCTTCTCAGATACGGGCACATGGTACCGTCTTACCGGCTACTGTTTTTCTCATATTCACGTACACCGCATGCTTTACCAGTCACTGTTCTTCTATGTGCGGGCACGCGAGCTACTGATCATCTCACACACGGGCCCCAGACTTGACCTTATTTGCTGGTTCAAAATCTTGCCCAAAATTGAGTAGCAGAGGCGAGGGAGTACAATTTTATTCCTTACTACTTTTGAGCCTGGTTTCACATACACTGTTTCATGTTCTCATCATTTCCCTTTCATTTTCATGGGAGGCTAAAAATAGAAGTTAGCTGAAGCAAAGGCTTTGAAATAAGACGTGTTCTCGTGTGACGGTCTGTGATTCAAAGCTTTCCTCGCTATGGATAATTGATACAAAAGAACGCGCAAGAACTCCATAACAGATGTTCCTAGACAGCGATCGTACGCAAGAACCAGCTGCAAGAACCATCTGCAGCTGCAGCATCCGGCTCTGCAGTATTTATGGCCGCAAAACATACCCTTGCGAGTGCGGCATTGATTCCAGAGTGACGCATTTCTTAGGATTTGAATGAACACTAACTCTAGTTGTAGAAAATACATTTATACGTTGCTTCGAGTCGGGAAATAATTCTACTGAATATATTGGATTTGTAATTATTATTGGTTTTATTGTCACATATTTGACGCTGTGTGGAGATATTCATAAAAAAATTTTCGACCTATCAACTATGTGAGGAATACTACTACAATTACTGAGGAATACTTTAATTAAGAAAATTGTTTAGAAAACTGTTTTTTCATGGCACTCACTTGATGATGGACAACAGTAACTAAGTAGAAATAGTGTTTAGTGAGATATGAACAAATTTTTTTACGCTCTTCAATGCAAAGATCCCAAGGAAAGATCTTCGGCTTCGTGGTATTCACAAGTGTTCCCTGTTGTGATGTCCAGCTATTGAGCAGATAAAATCATAAATTCCGCAGCATTCGGTCTTCTTAGAGGCATGCAACTATTGTACTGTGGGAATTGGCACACCCACGGGGAAGATATGAGGTCCCAACCTGAAGGTGAGGTACTTTCTTTTACTGAAAATGTGTTTTTTTTGCTACGTATCATTATTTCGGATCACCATTGCCGTATTTTTCAGCTTTTCCTTTCTTCTTCGACTTTTATCTTGTTTCATGAACTTCTTCCATTCTAGCTGTTTCCATGTGCAGTGCGTGGGGACACACATTGCGCGTAGAATCCCCGTTCCCTTAACTCCATGCTAAATGATGCTTCCTTCCTTCTTCGCTTGGAACACCTTTGCTGTTGGTAATGGGACCTATATAATCTAATTTCTAACTTATTCCGTAGAATTTTTCTACGGAAAATAAAGAATGCTTTCTTTTCATAAGAAAATAACTGATCCTGGCGCTAACTGATCGCTTTTTGCATGTGTTTGCGAGGTGATAAATTCGTTGATAAATGTAATTAGGAAGCGATAGATTTAATTCGAATTTATCTTATCTGAGTTTCTAAAAAATACTCAAATTTAAAGTTTTGAAGGCATCTCCGACCCCGTTGTAATCCCTGTATGATGGGACACATTTCTCAACGATTTTAATATCTTTAAATTCGGCAGTAGTAGTTTAATCTCACCAGCTACAAGAACTTGCACATTTTCAGAGCCAATGAGTTTTATCGAATGATAACACGGCAGCCACAAACTGCAATGACGTGCACTTTCGTGTGGTTGTGGTCCTATACGACCGAACTTTGCAAGCAAGTAGGTATTCCAGGTTAACTTAAAGCCACAAACCGCGAGTTTCTGTTATGCAAAGCATTTGGCAGCGTCAAAAACACAATTTTATCAGTGGCTTCATTGCTGGTCCATCTCAAGTCAGCGTTTCTCCGGACAAATGAGCTTACAAGTCCGGTATTTTTGATCCTTAAAGAGAACCTTTTCGGGGTCCGGCTTATCGACGAGGAAACAGAGATTGTCTGCAAAGAAACCCTGGTTTAAGGACCCCTGATAGCCATAAGGGCGGCTTTAAATGTTAATGTGGATCTAGTAAATTGTACAGGGTGACAGTTAGCTGATGCGGGACCGTAGTCAGGTATCAGGGCTACGCACGAAAGCCTTTTTGAGCTATCAGCAAATCTGCGTCGGACGCACTAGGGCGTTGGTGACGCCCTATGGGCGGTGGCCACGTCCAACTTTACAGAAATTTTACCCAAGTTAATCGAGTGTTGGTGAGAATATTTGCACCTCAATAAAACTAGATTACATTATTGATTATTTGCTCGGTCAACCTTAGATTGAAAGCGTAGGTTGCGAAACCGGAATGGTGGTTTTAGATCCAAGCGTGGGAGTGAAGATCTCATGTCCGAGTCGAGTCGGAATTGTGGAGGCCCGAGCTGCGGAAGCGTAATCGTGGAAACGGATCCTCAGATCGAGTCAATGTCGCCCAGTTCCAATTTTCGCACGTCATAGGAACACGAATCCAACATCTTGTATTTAATTCATTTAAAAGTTCGTAAGTCGCTCTGAAAAATAGGCTAACAATTTAAAGCTCACTGTCAATGCTGCTCATATCGTATTTCGTGCATATTTTAACAATTTAAACAATCATATGACGAGAATCCTATTGTAGGTAATGGCGATGGAAATTTTAGTAGAAAAATTATGAAATTTTTTTTCAAAGATGATCATGTCACTTGATAAAAAACTCGAGTTTGAAGTTTGGCAATAATGTCACTGAACTTTTCAGTAATACGTACGATGGGTTCTCAAAACAAAAAATTCACTACATAGAATGCCGAAGAAAATCCCAATACCTGATATACAATACGTCCCACAAAAACCCGAACCGAGTATTTATTTTCCTGCATCAGTGATACCATCATAATAATACCATAATCATTTAATTTCAAGCAAAATTATGATGGTATTACAGATACGGGTATTCTTATGACGGTATAACTGATACGGGTATAAATACTCGGTTCGGGTTTTTGTGGGACATACTGTAAACGTCAGATATTTGATAATCATTCCGTTGCATGCCTCAATCATTCGTTCAAATTCTCCAAGGTAAACTTCGTTGGAAAACACCTCATTTGCTCGGACTAAATAAGCTTTGACGACTCAATGAAGTCATTTTGCTCGTCACGTGCAATAAATGTGACTAAAATTTGTTTTTTCATCAACGAGCGTTGGAGCGTCGAACGAATAGGAAGACTTCATCAAACTAATGAGCATGGAGATCGAAGCAAAAGTGTTCCTTAAATCTTATTTTCATTGAAAGGATTTCCAAGTTTTCTTTCAAACGATATTTAGTATTTGATAGTTTATTTTAAAAAAGTCTAATGATATGAATGACAAACAAAAATATTCATACTAATAAAACTTGAGATTAAAATATTCCCGCATTTTTGCACTAATAAAACTCGTATCACAGATACGGTCATTAAGCAACCTTAAGAACGTAAAGGAGAGACGGCCCAACCAAGCAACCAGTAAATGGACATTATTATTTAATAATTAAGTTTATAAAATTCTCTACAAATATAGTGTGTTCAATAAAATTCCTATTATAATAACATAGGAGAAATACCGCTCCAAGAACATATTAGTTTATTTATTTAGAAATGTAAAAAGACACGTGGCGATCTATCATATAAGGGACAACTAAGTGCATATAATTATTCACAAACTCAACGTGTTCAATTAGATTCTCATTGTAAAAATGTATGAAAAATTACACCAAAAAAATATGTAAATGTAGCTATTTATTTATAAATTTAAGGGGACAACTGGCGTTTTATTATATAAGTATTAATGGCTGCAAACCGTCTCCAAGTGCAACATCATCCACAGGTCACAAAACTACGTTTTACATATACTTGAGGGAAGCCAAATGAGGGTGTGTTCGAAATGGCTTGTGTCCTTATCAGTGCTAGAATGAAAATTAGGCTGAAACTTAGTGGAATATTGAATTTCGCTTTGATTAACAGCTCTTAATCCATACAGCTCATTTACCTTGATTTTTCCAAGTATTCATCACTGATGACATGAGACCAAACATTAGTGTTGTATTGGCGCTGAGATGATTTGATAATTTCTAAGGGAAATGTAGCGACCATTTCAATGTGCTCAGCACCACAGACATGACCGTGCGTTGAGCAATCTGTGCATCCGAGCTGACAGGCAGTAAGACGGCGTCATTCAACCTTAAACAGCTCAAGAGTGACTCTGAGGTAGCTCCGAAAATAATACTGGTCACTTCTTAGAGACAAAGGTTTTATCTTAGAATTCCGCATAACTTAATTATTTAACTTCACATTGTGTTTGAAATTTATGATCTCTTATTTTACTCAACTCGGAGACAGAACCCATCGGAGCTGATATGATGTGATTCAGGCCTTGATATCATTCGCTCAGGAACATGCGTCAAATTCCCTCTTTTTCACCTTAAAATGGCCTGCAAAGTCGCTAGAGTGGCTCAGGAACATGCGTCAAATTCCCTCTTTTTCACCTTAAAATGGCCTGCAAAGTCGCTAGAGTGGCTCAGGAACATGCGTCAAATTCCCTCTTTTTCACCTTAAAAAGGCCTGCAAAGTCGCTAGAGTGGCTCAGGAACATGTGTCAAATTCCCTCTTTTTCACCTTAAAATGGCCTGCAATGTCGCTAGATAGGCTCAGGAACATGAGTCAATTTCACTCTTTTTCACCTTAAAATGGCCTGCAAAGTCGCTAGAGTGGCGTCAAAAGAGCAAATCTAGCGGGAGTTCCCACGCCTGCACCGGCTGCGCAGACGCAGCCACTCAATCGTCGTGTCCGCGACGCGCAATATCGCGTTGCCGCACAGATGCGATCTCGCTCGTGCGGCGATATAATGGCCCCCGCTCATGGTCGTGCGATGCGACCATCTCGCTGCTACACGCGCCGATCCCGCCGAGATATACGGCCGTCCCCGTGTCATACGAGTCGATCCCTTAAATTGATCTCATACTCGTATGTCCCGCCTTTCAGAAGTATTTAGATATATTTATATGCTTTGCTGGGATCTAAGTACTCCGTACAACGATGGAGTAAAATATAACGGTGTACATATTGTTTGTAACGGTGGCATCTATACACTGTACGAGTATATATATATGCATATATGTTTAATTCTACCGTTGCACAGAATACTGAGATCCTAGCGAGGCATATGTCGATTCCGTTGTTACACTATCGAACTCCCTGCTATACGCGTCAATTTCAGTGTATGATGTACTTATACAAGGTGATCCTACCGAGATATAAGGTGATCCCATTGTTATGTATACGTGACAATATCCAATTTTTGTTCGAGGCGATTTCATCGCCGATTACATCCATCCTAGAATATTGTAGATGGCGATGTCATTTAAATACTGGATGTTGCTACTGCTATGCACCGCGTTACGTACCGCGCATGATATGCCGTGCGGTACTCAGCGATCGAAGGATTTTGTATGCATGCTACGTTGGAGTTCTCAATGGCATTAGGAGGAATGTAAAGGGCGTTCTGCTTTCTGCTGTTCTATCTACTTTGGGTTTGATTCCCACTGTAAGTCACGGTAGAGGAAACAAGGTAGGGTTATTTCTAGAAAGACTTCATTTCAAATAGAAAGACTTCATTTCAAATAAACTTTATGACGTCACCAAAACGCCGTGTCGTTCGGCCAATAGTGGAACCAGATTTGGGGTAGCAGTGCTACCAGAAGCAATACGAGCGCTGCTATTGGTTCATTGCCGTGACGTCAGCAAAACCACTGTCAACGAAAAAAAGACTGGTTTGAACCTACCTTGTTTCCTCTACCGTGCTGCAAGTCATGTATTCGGGGCCAAAGCGATGTTTTCAGGTGACCTGCAGCAATTACGTGTTCAACATATGTACCATCAGGGCCTGTGTGTATGCCAGTGTTTCAAAATGCTATTCTCATCACTATTACACATATATTACCCCTTCTTACATCATCATTGGAAGCACCATCATCATTTCAAACACACATTACCGTTACAATTCCCGTTGTCACAACATTCACACAGTTACAGCTTTTGCCGCTACTGTGCGTATGTGACTTTCATACACATCACTACTGCAAACACCTACATAGCACTTACGTGTATGGCTAGAGCTCATGCAACCATTGTCAATATATCACATCTGCAGTTAATACAGTCGCCAGGACGAAATAGATACACGCATTTGTTGGACAGCGTTCAGTTTTTAGAGGAAAGTTATTCCATTAGGTGGTGTCGCCGCTGGAAATTAATGGAGCTCTAGAATGGTGCTTTTTACTATGCATGGAACGATCTGCTGCTTGTTTGAAAACCGCCCTTGTGATGTTGCCGAGGCCACGGGATGTTAAAGAACTTTACTGGAAGTTCACAGTCATGTGAATTTCACGCGTGCGTCAGCGCTGCTGCTTAGGTGTCAATGCATTGAAAAGCTGGATAAAGACGAAGTAATTATTGTCGAATTGAAGGCCTCAAGAAAAATAGCGTTTACGATAACCTTGCGTGAGAAGTGGAGTAAAATGACGAGCGTTTTCAAGGGTGCGTGACCTTGGAAGTGGAAAAACAAAGCGGTCTGATCTGGTAAAAGATATTTTTAATTTACTGAACCCTAAATTCTGAGATGCTTTGCCAATGACTGATGTGTATCTGCTAGAAACATTTGTATTCATACGCGAGATTTAGCTCCCTGCATACATTTTCGAAAAGGTAGAAACGTGTCAAAGGAAAAATAAGGACAGTTTTTGGTTATATATGAGGAATTACGTTTTGCATCAATTTTCATCATCTGCGTACACTTTCAAGATATTTCAATACCATTTTTCAACTGGAATAATAGAAATTGTACCTGCGCTCTGACGTTGAGCGTAGATTTGACAGTATTCCAAATCATAATTCTTCAAAATACTTTCACTGAAACAAAATTATCTATTATAAATACTTATTTATGAGTATAAATTGGAGCAATTTCTTCGTTGTGAATAGTTCTTTTGATTTTAAAACGATATGAACATATTAAACCGTCTCACTAGCGACTGTTGATGTATCATAGTCTATTCGTAATTTTGAGGAGTGTAAACTGAAAAGAATTGCCCCAAAAAATTGCATTAAACTCAGATTATCATTTATTGTTTTACATTTCAGCAGAGATACTGTACCTCTACAGTCAGTACCTAGAAACAATGACTTTAAAAGGAAAAAATCGAGTTTCTTGAGACCTTACAATTTATTAATAAAACAATACAGGCGTCCGGAAAAACTGTCCATTGACGAACAAAAATACGATCCAAGTATTCCGTAATCTCTGCTTTGACCTTAGAAAAATTAACCTTATTTCTTGGTACCTTTATAATTTATTAATGAGGAAGAACCCTATTCTCCGAAATTACCAAAGTTGATGCACCAGATTTGCTACCTAATAATTAAGAACAATGACATTAATTTCATTACTGAACGGAATATGAAAGAGGACACACATCCTGCTCTCCCGTTCGCCCCATGGAAGCTTGAACCCCCGGAGAACAAACTATGTGTGTTTTACCATTTTTGTTGCGCTTCTCTGTGAATCATTTTTAGTTTCAACATTTTACATGGGTATTACGATACCAATGTGTTGTTATCAATTAAGGATGTTAATGTTAAGATATTTTAAAAACCAATGTTTCAACATTTCATGTTTTAATTTTGATAGGAAATAAACTGTTTTTCTTTCTTTCTTTCTTTTCTTTCAAGAATGAGTGGCGCAGCTGAGACTGCGTTCCGAGAACAAAAATGACTTGCGCTGGCGCTTCTCTGAAGCCTCGTTGCTGATTATATCAAATGCAAATCTATCGTCGGAGGTCCGTTATCAATCAGAACTCCATCGATAAGAGGGAACAAACAAATGGGCTGCTGGTCATACCAATTACGTATGCGTTCTTTATTTTTAGTGTGCTGGCAATGAATAGTTTCTCTGTAGCGCTAAACGTTTCTTGACGGGTCACACAGCATCACCCGCAGCAGCTGTTATCAGCAGGATGCTATTAAATGGCAATGTCTTAAGGGGATTCTATTCTCCTGGCTGTGGAAAGAAGAAAATACGAGTACATCGAAGAGTTGTAACAGAAATAGGCTATCGATACGGGAACACGAATGTGCTCAGCGCTGAAAGTATTAACTCTGTTTTGTGTGGTTTGGAGTGTTAGGAAGATGACTTACAATTATATTTCTCCTATTATACATCACGTTATACTCTTCACTAATGGAAAGGGAAAAATAAACTATGAATAAACCGCATCAAAACACATTGCACACATTACAAAGGTGTTGATTACAAACTATTGAAATTTACAAGCGTACCTCTGTTCTGTCTTACATAGTTTTTATAGTTTTCTACAAGTCTCTCCCATGAACTGTAAAACAGTTCCATACATTTTTCCTCACAAACTTCTTTCAATTGCTTAATTTATTTTGGATCTCTTGCGTGTTTCCTCACCTTCAACAGTTTCCATAAATTTTCCATCGGATTGAGATCCGGTGATTGGCTTAGCCATTCGATGACATCAATGTAATTTTCAGCGAGCCAATATTTGGTTGTTTTAGCTTCATGTTTCGGATCACTGTCTTGTTGGAATATTAAATCCCGCGCGTGTCCTAAAGCTGTGGCACACTGTAGATGGGTCGGTAAAATTTCCCTGTATTTTCTAGTATTCATGGTTTCGTCAATTATTTCCATTTCTCCAACTTCATCGTAAGAAAAATAAACCAAAATTACTATATTTCCGACACAATATTTGACGATGGGAGCTGTGTTCAAAAGCTTATATTTTGTCCTCCTTCCTCTCCGCACGTACGTCCTCATGTTTCTTCCAAAAATTACAATTTGCGTCTCATCAGACTTCAGACCAAATTTCCTTCTTCTAGCAGTCATTTGATTCTAGCTGATACCTGTTTTTTAAATTCAAACGGTCTTTCACGCTTTTTCTTTTCAATAATGAGGTTTTTCTTGATGATCTTGAATTCAGACCCCACGCCTCAATGATCTCTTGATTGTCTCCTACTCGCTTTATCTTCGGTACTTTTCGTATCATTCTGAATTTCTTTCCTAGTCAAGAATGGTTGTTTTTTTACGTTCCGAACAATGTACCTCTCAATTGTTTCTCTCAACTTACAGGGATGACAATTTCTTCCGATATTTTCAGTTGTTCATATTTAATTTCTCTACTTTCGTACAGCAGCACCAACTGAACTCACCAGCAATTTTAAATATTGAGAAATTTTCCCATCCCCTTCACCATCTTTGTGAAGCTTCACGAAATAATTTCAGATTCCATTCGATGACTCTTTTGTTTTAGCCATTTGCAGAACGTATGAGTTTCAGTAGAGGTTTGTACCTATTGCAAGCTCCACGTCGAAAGAATAATGGAAAGATTCACTGTTCTAGCTGACCTAAGCGGCAGATCATATCAATGTGTAAAGGAAATCATAATGAAATACGGGTTTTATCATAATGTTTTCAAGTGTGTTCAGTACTTTTGGACGATGATACATAGTATTTTGATTTTGGTTTTTGGTTTGGATTTTGATTTTTGGTCATGCAATGTTTTTCTAAGCAATGTTTTTTAAGTTTACACTTATATAGGAATAAATGATGTTTATTTATATATTCTGCGTTTGATCCAATGAAATTGATTTACTTTTTATCGAAATTAAGGAGAATAATCAATGTTTCAAATACTTTTGCTACCCATTATCATATCATATTTTACTATTATAATTGACCTTAATAACATTGTTTACGTGTAATGTATTACTTTCAACTAATTAAGAAATTTTAAGAACCATTATTTGCTTGTAATATTACATGTGCAACACTCAGTGTGTTATGGTTAGTTATATTATTCTTGCATGTAGGTGCCTACATATTGGCTGAGATCGTCACAAGGTCATTTAGCGTCTGTAAACACTGCATGACATCAGCACGTTAATCACATTCATTATCAACATATTTAACCATAATCATTTCAGACATCAACAGGTAATAATTATTAACTACCGTCCTCATACTATGTGTCATCGTCAGCATGTTGTTCAGTGCAAAGAAAAGGTTATTTGTGCTCTTTGCACACTGAAAATGGCCATTTATGCAATTCATAGAAGCTAACAGCCATCAATTCGTCGCTCATGAACTTCAATGGGTTTTTTGGGACTACTTAATTTTTTGGAAGCAGAGTATTAGGGTGTTTGATCAAAATGCATAGTTAGTCTATTAAATTATTTCAACGCATACTGTGAGGTGAAACAAGTATTTGAGGGGAGAAAAAACTAATTTAAAGCATTCATTGGAAGCACATGACTATGGAAACTACGCATAGTATACGTTAACACTAAAAACGTAACCTAGAAGCAATTACTGAATATTTATCGCGAATGTGGGATACATTACACTTCAACAAAATACTTTGTGATAAAAGTACTTGGACACTCGAAATGAAATTTGTGTAGTAGTTGGTTTTAGCTCTTCCATTCACAAATGCAGCTCCTGTGCGTTTTTTGTTAGATTTCAATAAATCTTGAAAAGATTAGAGTGGCATCTTGGCTCATTCTTCTTCGCTAAACACCTTCAATGCATTAAGGCAGGTCGGTCTTCTTGCGAGGATCTGACTTATGCGTTTTATATCGGATTAAATCCCGGTGATTGACTATAGACCAAGTCAGTACCTTCGTGTTGTAGCTTTGGAACCATGTGCGAATTGCCTTAGTGGTTTACTATTGATCATTTGTGTAGTGAAAGAGCCATCAAGTTCTTCCGCGAGGACTTCATTGCAGGAAACATGTCCTTTTCAGGTAAATTTTGTATTGAAATTCACAAAATTTATTGGAAGAAATATATAATATCGGAAAAATTTTGCATTACATTTTACAGTATTTCTTAGAGGCCGCATTTCATTTCAGACCAATTACATATGACTTTTACAATATTTATTCGAAGATGCATTTCATCTCAAACAATTTTGCATTAATATTTACAGTATTTCCGAGGCTGTACCCGTGTACAGCTGACAATAGCCGTAAACCGACGCATCAACTCGTCTGTGACCGTGTTCCATGCATCACGCTTTGGACGGTGTGCTTAAAGCGCTTTAAAAAAAACAATAAAAGGAAGACAAATAAACTCGGTCTCTCCGCGGATTTGATTAATCTGCGGTCCAAAATACATCTTATTACATCAAGGTCCGAGATAAATCAAGGTCCGAAATACATCTTATATGTAAATGATTTCCTAAAATCAAACGATATTTAGTTCTATCCATGGTTCCTTCTGTTATTTCCCTCTGTATTTATTCTAAAATAACCCCGTGTTATCATGCTCCCGCCGCCATGTTTCACAGTTGGAGTTGTGCTCTACCCTGTGTAGGCTGTTTCATGTATCTCCTTATGTGGGGAACATTAATATAGCCTCATAGGTCTATCCTTAGATCCTGAAATATGTTAAAAAGTGTTTTTCGTGCACTAAATCCGCTTTTATGAACAAGTATTCTGTCTGAAACACAGATCTTGTAATGAATTATGTGAGAAGATCGTGTTCTGAGTGTTCGATAAAGTGGATCCATTTGAAATGAAGACAAATTTTACGTTTATACTTTTCCTACTTATTTCTTTCGAATTTGAACGCCTGTTTTGCTTCGAAGACTTTTGAGAAGTTTTTCTGGATGCCTGGGCATTCCATTCTGGAGTATTACTTTGCACCTTATCCAAAATCAAGTCTAAAAATTAATAATTTAACTTAATTTAACTTAATTTAATAATAAAATAAAGTCTTTCGTTTTTAAGTTAATTTCAATCAGTCCATGGTTCGTCTAGTACTTTGTTACACACATTTCTATTCCTCTACCGAACCGAGCAGCGAAGAAACTCATCAGATGCCTTGTGTGAATATTGCACAAAACTGTTATGATTAGGGATGTTTCAATGTAAGAATTTTACTTTTGGAAATAATTACATGTTTGGTTTTCACAATTTTTCCTCTTAAAATACATTTACTGTTTCTTTGCTTCAGTAATGTTTGTTGCCTTAATTTTTCTTGGTGTGAAAATATCTTTTGACTAATTAATAATCAAAATAATAACAGTTATAATTTGGACTAAATAATAATAATAATCTTGCATTCTAGAAATCAGATTTGATACACATAACGGCTTCCAGAATTTTTCTGTTTCCTACTACTAGACATATATAAATGATTTTTTGCTCGATTCTATCAGATGGAAAAACGTTACTGAAAGAAATTCGTATTTACTCATAAAGACAAGTAGCATAAATTTGTAAATGAATTTAGCTAGTTGCAATTTTTTACTACATTAAGAAATACCTCAGTGAGAATCTCATGTTGTGGAAAGTCTGTTGCTTGTGTGAATAGTGGAATTGCGTCAACGTTTTTAATAATTTGGTATCACTTTTTGAAATGAAATAATCTTGAAACTCAACACGCAACTTAGGACTCAAGTTGCTCGCGATTTTCGATTAGTATTAACTTTGAAACATCGCATCTTCGCCAGCAAAATGCACTGAGCATTTTCAGAATCGTGAAGAGCTCACTGCTGGTTGTAACACTACGGAGGGTAGATAAAAACTATCACTCGAAAAATCATAGAGTTTATTTACATTTACATTAGCGGTAATTGGCGGATCGAATGAACGAGGGTCGAAACCGAGAATAAAAACACGGTACAACTTTCCGGAGACGTCGCAGCAAGATTGCACGAGAAACTGACCGGGACAAAACTGTCACGTTTTTGACTAAAAAATTTGATTGTCACGTGTTGACTGTCACTGGCAAACTTCAATCATCCCGGGCAATTTGTCGTAAATTTCCGACACACGTGACGATGCGTTCTAAACTCATAAACCAAACATCATCAGGACAAAGAAGCGGCATAAGTCACTACTGTAACATTATCGTATATCCATGAAATGCATCCGGGCGGTTAGTTCACATCGAGTAACGCAGGACTTTATTGTTTGGTGTGTAAATTTTGCAGCGCTAATGACGTGTTTGTGTTATTTATTAGCTTTAGACGTGTTATTTTTTAGCAATGATAAACAAAAAACACGAGCGACGTCCTAATTATTATGGGAGTCGTACAAGTCCTTAAAGTTAGTCACGTTTTGAATTATTTTTAATTAATGAAGTGCGAGCAAATAAAGATCTTAAAGTGTCAAGTAAGTAATTGGATTTGGAATCAACGATTTAATTTAACTAGTCAATGATTAACTCAGAGGAGTGGGTGCCCTTCATTTTACTTCATCCATAGGTGTAAAAGGACTCTTAAATTGTCTCATATAAAATTAGGTTTAAGAGTTAAGCTTCAATTTAAGTCGCTTGACAAGAAGAGTTATAGTAAATTTAATCTATTGAAGTTTCAAGTCAGTAACATTTACCGTGACCTCATATCGCACGTGGTTATATCCATGAAGACCAAATAACAGCAACGAATGAAATCAGACCATAAAAATAATTCACGAAAACACGTAAAGAAACGATAAAGATGTTTCTCATGTGCGTAGAAAGTCTAGGAAAAAAAGTAAGAAACACAGGCAATGATGATTACCCCACTTGAAAATGTTTTTAAATTGTGGCTTTACGCATCAATGGCCCGTCGTTCATTCATAGTACTCAGCCGTTCGCTAGAATATATTTCTAGCAACGATTTAATTTCATGAAGAGAATGTTCTACGCCGTTCTGGAAAACCACAGTATCTAATTCCCAAGCATCTAAATGTTCAACAAACTAGAATGTTGTTGGGTATTATATATCACTGCTGAATGAATACCATTTTATAAAATGAATAACTAGATTTCAATAATTATTCTCAGTCTGGTAGAAGTTAATTTGACATTAAGGAAGAATAAGGTAAAATGGCAGGCAAGCTACTACAAACCACTCAAAACTGTCAAAAAACTGATCCAAGTTTGTGTGACGTGCCCCTTACTGCGTGATTGCGCTGAAATTGTTGCTTGTGAAATGGAAACGGCTCGGAATATTGCTGAAAATCTTACGTGAAATATGAGTGAAAGGTGTGACCTAATAACACTCTTGGATGTATTTTCGCCGTTACCGTTGGCATTGTGTTCGCTGAGGCAGAGTAAGGTCGTCAAGTGGTCGTGATTTGAGGATTTCGAACGCAAAAACAACACGATGAAAATCTAAACTGAATAGATAAAATCATTCTCTCCTGCCGTAAAAACCCCGCCAATTTTCACAAGAAAAAAGTGTATTAATCTGAAATGAAGGCAAAGTTTACGTTTATACTTTTCCTACTTATTTCTTCCAAATTTGAGCCCCTATTTTGCATTAAGAACTTTTGAGAAGCTGAAGAAAAGCAACGTTGAATTTGCTTCAAAAATTCAATCGTTCTCCATACATCCTGCAAGCCCTTGAAAAATTACCGCAGACTTCACAATCAGGGACCAGAATTGAGCGTCAGCAGCCACCATGCCGGCAGATGCACGAGCACGGTGAGATGGCGTGAACTAGCAATTGCTGACCATCTGAGAACCTCATACTATTAGCAGTTCTTAACCATCTGAGAACCTCATGCTATTAGCATTTCTTAATCATCTCAGGTCCTCATACTCTTAGCAAGTTCTAACCATCCGAGAACCTTATACTTTTAGCAGTGTAAACCATCTGAGATTGTTATACTCTTGCTCGAATGCTCTCGATATCCTCTCCAGTTGTGGAGGATATTTGAGGAAACTTGACCCATTTTACAGATCGCGTACATAAAGCCATCACTTAGTGACCACTTTCGTCACTAAGATCACCTTCATTGAGGAAATTAATTAAGATATTGCACCTGAGAGTAACCAAGCTGAAAGAACGTTACGGTTTAAACAATAATCCGAAAAATTATCTCAGTACAGAAAACAATGGCAATAATAGCAATATTTAAATCGATAAAAAATAAAGTAACTGAGGTGTTCATCACACAACGGGTTGGGCAGCGCACAAAGTAGCTGGTAAGGCCCTAGCTAGAAGAAATTACTTTGTTAGAATTATTATACATAGAGATAACCAATGAAGTTCAAAACCTTAATTACTAACAGCAATTTAAAAGCGGTAACAGTTCTAGCTCAACATAAGCAAGCGAATAAAAACAAAGCCTTTTAATCATGAAACAGTGCGCGAATTTACGAAGCAATTAAACCTAATTAAAACAAAAATTAAATTTTTAATAGCACCAATGAATCAGACACATTTTCAGGAAAAAACAGTAATTACTACTCTGTACAAAAGCAAAACAAGTTGAGGTAACTGTTCATTAAAGTCATTTTTTCGTGGCAGTGATTGGTTGACAGTTGCGGGTGTTTGCTGTCACACGCGTGAAAGTAAATGGTCATACGACCCCCCTAATGTTTGGTCTGTTCTCGATGGGTTACTGAAAACACATTTAAATACAGCTGAAACACAAGAAAACACACAAGGAAATAGTTCATCTATGTTTATATAAGTTCGGGGTTAAAAGGGTAGAGGAAACGCAATTTTCTGACCAGAGTCAATGAGAGACTTACCAACGCGGACAGTTATCTCATCAAATACATGTGAGAATTTGGGTCATTCCAAAAAAGTGGATAATTCCACGTCTGTGAGAAAAGTTTTTCTTCCTTTCGATCTGAAGAAGACGAGAAAAATGGAGAGGAATACTTTATCATTTGCTCGCTCACAAATTTGACCTATTCCTTGACCTCACTATTACCCATGAAACTGCGCTATTGTCCAATTTAAAATAGGAAACATATTGCGTCTGGCGATTATAGCGCTTGAATCATGGTACATAGAGAGAAAAATGCTTCAGCAATGGCATACGATCATAAATACAACAAATTCAAAATTTTGCTCAATGCCAAATTTATGTAGATTTAGCAAATAACGTATGAAAGTGTGCAGTCTGGGTGCTAGGTAACTCTATCATTTGAAAAAGCATGCGAGAAATATCGATTTTAACTTCCGCTGAATTGGTTTCGAGTTTCGTATCAAGGTTCTTTAGAACATGTTAAAGATGCTCAGGTAAGTTACGTAATGTTTCAATGAAAGAATGCCGTACAAACTGAAAGAAAAGCTGCTCAGTTATTTCGCTCTGAGGTCATCCCAGGGAGTAGAAGTACAAGACCTATTCGATGCTTTTCCTCGACTGATAAGCACTTTACCCTGGACTCTCATCAGCAGGACATCCGGGCCGCTCAGTGCTCCACACACGCCAGATCTCCACGCATCTGCCCCCTGGCATGAAATTTTGTTCAACTGACCGGGCAGATCCCATGAAGTCCTGCTAGTACCTACTCGGTCGGCCAGCGCCTCTGGTCATTTGGTCTCCAGGAAACTGCTAAGACAACAAGCACACTAAACGTACGGGAGTATATTGGGTAGTACATCCACACGACCATTAGCACTTAATTTGGCACTAAAATTTCTAATTATCTCGACAAAATGATTGCTGTTTTAGTGATCAATGTTGATAAAAAATTAAACGCTGTGCAATCTACAATACAATTTTGATCACCTTGCAATTGAATTATTTCGTGGCATATTCGGGTTTTTGTGTTTTCTGATTGCCTTTTCAAGTTATTCTTGTGCGAGCATTTGTGGCTGAGAAAATTCCTACGATTTCGCGGCTGCAGCAAAAATTACGTACTCGATTTGATTTTTTGTGATTGTTAAGATTTTACTGTCTACAATTTGATATTTTATTTATAATCTCTCCAATTTAAATTCACTGATATACATTTTAATTTTTATCTAAGAGATTCATTGACTGTCAAATTGAGGAAAACTGATCGTATTTTCGAGTTCCCTCGACCTGGGCTTATTTTGGACAAAATCCCTTAACAACTATTTTCACCAATATAGAACGCTCTAAATGCAAACCTTTCGCTAGCTATTTTCGCTCTGAATGCAAACCTTTATTCATTAGAAATTCGAATTGTGAGGCAGACAGGGAGAAATTGCAGTAACTCATCACTTCAGTGGATTAATATATTTTATTCTCCCTAGAAGCATGTTACATAGGAATAATTCGTTCGTATACACACTCTACACAAATTCGGCATGAGACACAGCTACGCTAGATGTGGATCTAATAGGTATGTATTATTTTTACTTCTAAGGACTATTCGCTTAACACTAAACGAGCTACATGTACAGTCTAATAATTAAGAAAGATCATGCCGGTCTCATCGTTGTTTTTACACGATCGTACAACTAAGCTCGTAATATTTCGATGAATGAAAAGCCAGTGTTTAAAATGTACACTTATAGTTGAAGATCCCTTAATAGAGGTGAAACTTGATTCGATTACACTGACAGAAGAGGGCTCAACCACCATCGCAGCTCGGCCAATACGTTCTATGAATGTCCACGGGATGGAGGCATCTAAATGACCTTCGTTAGATCTCAATGATTTCTTCAGACGTCAAAGATCGTCTGAAAGTTTTATCAGTTATTCTATAAAGGAGCGGCGTACACGATTATTAGCTATAGTTTTTTTGAGCATTAACCTTAGCTGAACATCAGGGTTATAGAAACAGTCTATGAAGACACGGTAACAAACTGTCGAGTGATTTGCTGGGAAATCTGAAATTTTAATCATGTAATGCGCCCTTTCAAAACAAGTATTTATTATACACACACAGAAAATTGGAAGCTAAAGCTCTTTTTGAGACAAATGAATTGACATAACTAGTTGACGTAGTAAACTTGGTGTAGTTAATTGTCCACATATTCGACATAATTTTATTCACATAATAATTTTGCTCGCATAATCATTTTGTAATTCATTGACGCATATCTGTTCTTGATTTGCTCAAAAAGTGTCTCATAAAATTGCTTCTGTCAAAATGAAACAATATTTTACTCTTTGAAATAAGCATGAGCATTCGAACGGTGAAATATTGATTATAATACACTCAATTTCAATCACAAATTCGAAAGCAAGACATGTCACGTCTCCACGAGGTGAGCGCGCGAGACTGACGTCTATATTTCTGCGAAAAATGTACTCAGCTTCTGTTAGCGTCAGTTTCTATCAACAAAATTTATGTTTTTCAACTCTTCATACAGGTTTCTATGTCAGATTTTTTTATGCTTAAAGCACATTATCTCTTACACGCATATTTGCAGTCGTTCCATGCAGCGCGATGAAATGGTTTAAATAATAAAACAGAATTTGCCTGACCGAAGTATTGCAAGTACGAGCTATTGAGTAAATATTCCTGCTCATGAAAGCCATGAAACGTTTGTTGAAAGGTCAAATGAAAACATCGCGGATGAGAGAAAAGCGAAAACCAGAAAGAAAGTCATGAAACGTTTGTTGAAAGGTCAAATGAAAACATCGCGGATGAGAGAAAAGCGAAAACCAGAAAGAAAGTCATGAAACGTTTGTTGAAAGGTCAAATGAAAACATCGCTGATGAGAGAAAAGCGAAAACCAGAAAGAAAGTCATGAAAGGCAGCTGAGGAACTTTACAAAAAAATTACACACGATGAGTCCTTACACAGAATTATTTACAGCGTTGTCCTAATACCTTCTTAAGTTAGAAAAATGCTCCTCTGACAATGTAATTCGTGTAATTCTAGTGCTATCCATCAATAAAAATGAGTTTCTTCCAAAATGTTTCTTATGTTTTCGGGCCTGCTCGCTCGGAATGAGAAAAGAATTGCATTGCGTTACGCGATTTTCATCCTCGCCAGGGCGTGAAATTTTTACCACAATATTGAATAGTTTAGAAACATATTTTTCAACAGAAATTACATTATTACTGCAAGTTAGATAGGACCCATTTTCATGAATGCATTTCAGTTTAGGAGATTTTTAAGCTTCAAAAACTTTGAACAAATTTGAACGTGGGAAAAATCGACCATGTTCTTCTGTTATTCAGAACTGTGGTAAAAAACCTGTTTCAATTTTTTTAAAATTAAAATTATCCTGCCGAACCTGACTTCAGAGAATGTAATTTCACACGTCATGGAACGTTTTCAGCCTGAAAAAATTTTAGAAGCAAATATTTTACTATCAATATATACGTACAAATGTGAACGCGGGAAAAATTTTCGCGGAAAAAATCAATGCAAATTCCTATTAACATTTTTATTGATGCTGATAGGATTAAATCATGTTTTAATAGTTGATATATGAGGTGGTAGGTTTTCATTATGTTCGGGTCAAACGCATATGTATATAATGTGACATCACAGATGAGGATAGCGAATGGAACATTATATGAAGGATGACAGTTCATTTACTTGACGAATGTCATTAGAATTACACCATTACAAACAACCGCAACACGTGCACATCATGTGTGACTGAATAAGAGCTTTAATTTAAATTTATCATGATTAGCTTAATTTGCATTCAATAATATATCAATCTGGAAGTGTCAATAACAGAAGCTCGCTGTCCCTATCCTAACGAACTATATATATAACACTCAACGTACGCTAAGCTTTCTTCCAATACTCGCCTTCACTGTTCTCGCCTGTTCATGCTGACGCCGCTGAACGCCCTGGAAAATGTCTCGCAGCAACACCCTTCGGCAAGTGGTTCTCTCGCGAACACTTTGAACTTTTAATGCATACTCTGGCACATGTCACATCGCGATGTCAACATCTATCACAAAATTAACAATGTTATACCTGGAGATAAAGACTAGGAACGTCTAATAAAGTCGCAGTCCGTGTGCGCGCATTTTCGAACAGCGCTTCCATAAAGATGCCTTTTTATCGCAAAATTCGATTAACGCCGAGGAGGCAGACTAAGCAGAAGGAGATGCTCTTCCAGTCACGAACCTGTCGAGAGGCCAGCGACTCCCTCGGCTCGTGCACAGGTTCAGCGAGAGCGGGATCTGCCATCTTACGCCCCGTCATAGGCTGCTTATTCTGGTCTTCGAGTTCAGACTCTTCGATGGTCATGGATGTGTCACTCTGAGGCTCATTAATTGGGGAGGACTCGGATGGATTAACAGGTCTTCTGCCTCTGCCCCTATTGTTCCTCCGCCTCGTGATCCGAGGGCGGTTACCCCGGCTTGAGTCAGTGGGGGAGACGGAGTCGAGAGCGTTGTCGGTGGGGTCGCAGTCTGGGTCAGATGTGCTCATCAGCTGAGTTTTTGTGTGGTCCGGTAGCTCTGATACCATCAAGCGGAAAAGCTGGATTTTGGGACCTGTTCACGAAGAAAAAGAATCATTTTAGTCTCCTTCTGAGGTGAAGTTTTTATTTAAAGGTCGTTTGTTTGGTAGGCTTGGATCTCCGTTCTTTTTACCAGGATTACAAATCAGGAATGGAGAGCACAAGATAAAGATAAATGAAAGATAATGATGCCTGGACACTACGAAATGATCGCATTTTTTAACCTGCAATTTATCAGTGTTTAAATAATAGTTTCGCACCAGCATTCACGTGCAGGAACTCACATTAAAAATAACCTCGTCATTCACTTCCAATTTTCAAGCCATCCCAGAGTTAATAATTCTATTACGGATTTCTTGAATTGACTAACTTACTTACAACAGATGTATTTCAATATGGCTGACGGAAAGAAAGGTTTAGCTACCATTTCTGACGATGTGAGTATTCTAGTTTTGAAATGGGGCATAAATTTCGAGTGTTGTATTTCTGAACTGTGCAAGAGATGAAGAAATATTCAAATGTTAAGGCCAAACTTAGTTCCACAATTTAATGGTTCAATACTGAGCTTCAGATGTTCAAACACCGAGAAATTGATCCATTTCCTTGTTGGAGTAAAGCATAAATTTAAAACCATCTTTTTTGTCCTAACATAAACTTAAAAAAATAACTTATCGCCAAGGAAACAAGTCCCTGCAATCGAACTAGGCCAGTATATGAATTGTACTATTTCCAAGCCAAGTTCTTTTAGCTAAAATTCAAGTTCCTCGAAGCAAAAATTAATCAGCACTTAATGAAAATCAAGCTCCTCTAAATGCGTTTCAATTACCTCGAAGAGAAAATCCCATCACTAGAATTGAAAATCAAGTTCTTCAGCGTCAAACTCAAGTTCCTTAATTGAATATTAGGTTTTTCAAGAAACCTCTCATGTAAAATCTATTTTGATCCATGTAACGCATTTAATTAAATGAAGATGATATGTGTTGCACATTTAAATCATTTTCTCCTCAAGCGTGTGTTTGATACAGTGCAGCTACGAACGTCGAAATGAACATAGTTACTTTTTTGGTCTAAATCTTTAAGAACACTACATAACCGTTGCATTCACCCAATTGAAGGACAACAAGATAGCAGAAATTGATAGAAAATTATTTTTGAAGCCATCGAAGCTGATAATGATTGGGAGGCAGTTGCAAAGATTTCATGAGTGAACACTTAAAGAGTGTATGGATGATTGAAGAAGAACAGATGTCTGTATTCCTCTCTGAAAAGAGGCGGCAGCAAATCCATGATAACTGGCGATACCAAGAAGGAAATGGTATCTGATGTCGAAACGAATCTTGCCAAAACTGTCAAAACTGAAAGAGCACTCGTTAAATACCTTCCAATTAGTGCACACGTCAATGGCAAATTTGGTTGAATAAAGAGGTGTGCACAGTAAAAGATGCAAGAACTGTAATCAATAACAACTTTGAGGAATTTAAGAGAGATGTGGTAGTGTTGGACTGTCATATTGTAGTCCTTGATTTTCACTCAGATAATTTTATTTTCTCATGAAAGAAATTTAATTTTATTTTGAGGTTTGCGAATTTAACTAAGATGGAATAGACCTGGAAATGGTGTAATGTACGAGCCCCGTTCAAAATGACGGCTATCAACAATGTCCGACAAATAAAATCAGTTATTTAAATAAACTTTTCCCAGGATTCATTATCGCTCAAGTTTTCTTAATGCTAATTTTTTAGATACGGTGACCGTGAAATACATCTACTCTAATACTTGAATATTATAGGAGTATTTGAGCTCTCGATTTTAAAATTTTTTTCAAATGCCTACGGCAGTGAAGTCTGTATCGTAGACAGGAAGTAAAGTACATGCACCCCTCTGTCACAGGACGGAAAATTCGACATTGATGGTAAAACATTTTTAAAATCTCGGTGGATGTATTTACATATATATATATGTTTACTGTATAGCACTGTTAATATTATTATAATAAATATTATTGATGAAAATACAATCAGATTTTTCCAAATACATAATTAGATTATAAGATAAGAAAAATAGTGAGATAATAGGATTAATTACCGAAGAAAAAATTATAAATAGCGTGAAATGTGAGATACGGTAATAAATCGCAGTAGAATTTGGCAGCGTATGAAAACCTGTGATGGAAAAGATAAGAAATATACACGTAAAATTTTACGATCCAAAAGAGCTCAGCGAATACAAAATGAAAATGTAAAGAGGAGGGTGATCGAATCATCCCCTTCTTGGGACCTGTGAATGGACCATGTATAAGAGAAATGAACACTTGGAATATACATGAAGAGGAGCGGCACTGCCTGAGCAAGACTGCGGACAGATCTAAGATGACTTTTCCTGGATGAGCCCCATTCCCTGAAGTTCATTTCGACCCTGGGAGACTCGGTCCCAAAAGAATCTATGGACCATGTTGGGGCCGTTACAAGACGTCTTCCATCGCTCAACTTGACCCAGAAAGCTCATAAACAATAGTATCATTTCTTGACCAACTACTCGGAAGACAGGAATCGGCTCTTTGTCCAGAACCGGCCAAAAGGGAAGTGGCAATAAATTAGAGAGAATTGCGGAGACCTGGTATTGCTCCATAGATCATAGCGGGGGATAGCGCCATAGAACGAGCGACAAATATCTAAACATGAGGGACATGAGATGGCAACATTCAAAAGGGCCTCATTCAGAAAATGCCGTTGCTACATAAAATATGAACTCCACAATTCGAGTACTACCACGGACAGCTTCTACGCTTGAACGGGAACGTGCTCATCTTCAACTGTCTACCAGAGGAACAAAGGAAAATGCTGTAAAATTGTGTGGGGCCGGAACTCCATTTTGACAGTTACGACATTCGAGTTAAATTATTCGTGACTTTGAGTAAAATAAATGAAAAAGAACTTCCAAAACTTTGGCTGGTGTCTGATGAATAAAACTCCTTATGCCGCTCTCTTCTTGATTTTTGTTTTTGAACAATAGAGTATGGGGAAGAAGAAAAGTTATGCCTGAAGTGACTAGCATTAGATGGCGTGTCGTGATCAGTAAAATAAAAATATATTTGAGTTGCCAGGTTTAAGAATATTAAAGTAGTTGATCTTACCCTTCCTTCATTCAAATATATGGGAACCGAGCAAGCTGGACAAAATTTGGCACCGGAATAAGAGCTTTAGACTAAAGGGGAACACATCGCAGTCTCTGCGTAGTTGGAGACTGTTGTCTCTTGCGCATTGCGTTGTCGACAGAGTGAGTTGCAATATGCACTCGACAGTACGCTGGACAATTGATTTTTGAGTATTTGTGTTATAACATACAGTGAATCACACTGAGTTCATTTATGCCAAATTAGTGGTAAGTCCCACAGCCTAACAAAGTGACTTCCAAATGAGTAAAAACTTATTCCTATCTCTGAAACTTCATGGCTGTAACTGAATTTTTTCAATTGACTATGTTATCAAAATAATCCCTCCCAAAGTAACGTGGTTTAGCGCTAATAAGCACTGACGCAAATATTTCCTATCCAAGTAAAATAATTTTGGCGTTCATACATGGAAGCGACCACTGCATCGATTTGATGTGGTTCAGTGGGTTAGAGCTTTCGCTATGCTGGTGAAGGATAGTCGGTTTGTTAGCCACGTTGCTAGCCCATTTTTTCATTAGGAATGAAACAGACCATGGACATAATTCCTCACTCTCCTCAGGTGATTGGAAAGAACACCGGGGGAAACCGTCATAGCGTCCTGACATTAACGAAACGGCATCAGAAAAAAACATCAACATGATTGAAGCAAAACATCATCCTTACCTATACCAGTATCAATGTGGTTGAAATAAAACATCATCCCTACCTATCTCAGTATCAACGGGATTGAAACAAAGCGCCATCCCTACCTATGACAAGTGGAGTACTGGCATGGTCGTTGATAAAACACCATCCGTACCTATGCCAAGTGGAGTGGTGACATGGTCGTAGGTGACGGTGTCGACGGTGGTGAGTCTGGTAGGCAGCGGCGCCCCCTCCAGGTAGCAGTAGATGTCGGACAGGCCGTGGCGCACCAGCGACGACTGCGTGGAGTTCAGCAGGCGGAACATCCAAGTGAGGCGGTCGTCGCACCGGAAACTGTTGCCTGGGTTAGAAATGATTTTATCATTTATTAAATGAAATTCACAATACTGGGGAGAAATAATTTTCGTCGTTTATTAAATGAAATTCACAATACTGGGAGAAAAAATTTTTCGCGATTTTTTAAATGAGATTCACAATGCTGGGGAGAAATAATTTTCATCATTTTTTAAATGAAATTCACAATAGGTTTTATTGATTTCATCTTGTGATGAATTTGCGATTTAGTGAAAAGAGTAAGGGTTTTTGAACTTGGAGTCGTTTTCCAGGCTAAATATGTTGGCCTACCAATGTGTTGGTTTATGCCAGATAACTGTTCTGTCAACATGCATAAGTTATTCCATACATTTCTGAGACCGTTTCAGGTCACTGAGAGCATGGTAGTATATGAAATATACATGGTGGTAATTGATCCTTCGATTGTTTCTTTTTGTTCGTGAGTTTTTTCTATGAGGTTGCGTTACCCAATTTTGTGAAACATACCAACTGGAAATGTCCATTGAATACTTTCATCTAAGTAGCTGATAATCATATTTGTATTTTTGTCGTTTATTTACAAAAATTACTCATTTTTTCTTGCTGAAAGCGTGATTTTGAATCTATGATTTCGATGTGATTCTCGTACAATTATTTCGAATTTGTTACGCTCATTGCAGAAACATTGCCAAAGTAACTAGTCGAGTGAGCATCAGGAAAATGTTTGCAACATTAATTCACTAAAATGATAATATGAGTCGTAATTACAGCAACAATAAAGGTACTCAATGACGTTACATTAAAATTGATTCGTCTGAAAATCCAAATTCAATACTGCTGACATAAAAACATACATCATATTACCGTAAAAATATCCCATGTTATATTCTTCTATCTGAGGAGGTCAGCCAAAATATTACACTTGGGCTCAACTTGTGGATAGAAAAGTAGTGTTGTAAACGCTCATGGAATACGATATGCAAGAAGCAGATTCCTAAAAAGTTCTGAGCTAACAGCATGTGTTCCAAGAGCGACGCTACCAAAACACATGTCCTAAGCTCACATTTCCCAAGAGCACTTTTTCTGAAAGCACCTCTTCCAAGAGCATACCCTCTGAGAACGCATCTCTCAAGAGCACATCTCCATCTCCCAGTAAAAAAGGATAGCCAACCAAAAATCAACTCACCAAAGAGCAGCTCGCCAAAGAACAGGTCGCCAAAGTGCAGTTTACCAAAAAGCAGCGAACCAAAGAGCAGCAAATTATAGAGCATCTCACTAAAAACCAGCTTACCAAAAAGGAGCTCAACAAAATGCAACTTGCCAAAATGCAGCTAACCGAAGAACAGCTCACCTAAAAGCAGGTCACCAGAGAGAGAGAGAGAGCAGTTCGCTAAAGAGTAATTCATAATAGCAGCTCGCCCAAGTGCATTACGAGCTGACTGTAACGCCTCAATTGACAAGGATTGGCCATTGAAGAGCAGAGCGTCCGTAATGAAACTCAGTCTCAGCTACGACGGATTAGCGGCGACGTCGCCATGGAATCGCCGGAGAAATTATCCTATTCGAGCCACTGGCCTTGGTTATGCTGCATACATGAGTGAATTGCTGGACATGTTCAAACGACTGAAAATTGAGATTATTTCGCGGATAATTTAGGTGTTAGAAAGTTGAAGTCAGACCTAACATTTGAACACTTGAAAGTTATTTGATTGATGTCTGTGCGTTCTATGGGAAATTCACAAATTTGTTATTTCGTGATTCGACAAAAAATGAGTGAGCTGATTGGCAGCAATGAATAAAATCGGAGAATTACTTGAACATAGGTAACCGAAATCTCAACAAGTCATAATGTCATGCCGTGTATCAGCATTAGTTAACCGTAAAAACAAGTTAGGTACGCAAAAAACCAAAGGTGAAGTCTCATGAAGTATTCAGCTCTATCTCGCAATACCCTTTAAGAAAATGCCTCCAAATTCTTATTGCAAGCTTCCTTGAGTTGCAAACGACGTCAGTCTCTGGCTCTGAGATGCCAGGACACTTGCCGAATAATCGACGCCAGTCAAAGCTTGGAGGAAAACTCTTATTTCAGCCAAAAGTGGTTAAGAAGAAGGCAATTGTTCGCTAGGGTGAACAAAGGCCTTCATGGAACAAAGCCAAGATAGAAGGGCGTCCGTGCAAATTGCTAATGACCGCAGTCTTAAGTGGAATAGATGAATATTTCGGCCCAACTTCTGATGAATAATGAGTCACATGCTAATTCAGGGATCCTCTGCAGGCTTCCGCAGAAACCATTCATTTACGTTCAAAAATTAAATTATTTTCGCTCGACTTTGGAGTCGAAAATCAGTTGGCGATTCCCGGGATTCCTGTACCTCGAATCGGGTCAGGGAATTCGAGATCCAAAGAAGTGAATTTGCAAGAAACATTTAGTAGGTTCTGCTATGTAAAAATTGGTAGCATTTTGACTTTCTTATCAGCACAGACTTCCTTTTGAAAATGCTATATTAATTTACAGTACAGGGATGGTTTGGAGCACATTTTCCTTAGTGATTTAACTCTCACAATTATATCACTATATGTGCTTGCATGGGCTATAACGTTCAAAAAATATATTTTCGCTTGCACACTAGACAGTAATAGGTGAAAAACCTGAAAAATAGTTTTCTGACATTATAGGCCATTCACGTTGTAGAAGTAATGTAACTTCTGAAAAAGTATTGAAGTTTTAGTACAGTTATTTTACAGGAATACTGTCAGTATGACAGGCTTTTTGATACGTCGAGTGTAAGGTTAGACTTGAGGACTGATTTATACATAGGATTTTTGGGTTCTAGTAGACGGTAAATTCATGGCAATATTATTTGGGCTAGTTATGATATTATGGTCATTCACGTTAGCAATAAACTTGTGTATAATTACATTATTATTCGAAGTTTTGATGAATCTTCGAGGTATCATGATTGACGAGTCTATAATTATCCTGATTAGCATTATTGTACTACTAATATGGGCTGTTGAATTGTATTCGTGAATTAGGCCGTCGTCGCCGGGTTCGATTATTATAATTATTATTATTATATACGACGTTTCACCACCGAAGACGCTACAGAGACCTTTCATCGGTGGGGCCGTCGTCGCTGGGTTCGAGATGAGAATACTGTAGAATAATTACATTATTATAAGAATACCATAACATAACAAAAACAGTGTGATTCCGTGCCTGTGTTCGATGGTTCAGTCCGTTGCTACTGTCAGAAAAAATAAGTCAACATCTACAATGTACGAGATGGTGACATGAGCTGAAAAACATGCTTGGAGAAACTTTAGCTTCCGATTTACAGTACAGAATGCCAGCGTCTTCTAAGGAAGAGGCTGGGTCGATGGAAAGAAACGTCAGGTCGAACACGTAAACCCACAACAGACTCTTGTCATTAACAGTGATCATTCTCTAAAGGCTTACGACAGAGAGCGTGAAATCCATTTTAAGCGATCGAGATACTGGCACTACCAGCCTACACATTTGTCAAGGAGACATTCGGCTGCCATGTGTACATGCAGCCCTGATCTGATTCCTTCAGTGATCTGATGGAAAGTTTCGTTGAGCCCAAGTTTAAGCAAATCGAGCACCTCGCTACAATTTACGTGGTTGAATACTGTATCTATGGGTTTTTACGAATACAACCTCAAAAGCAGAGTGCTATTTCGCTGTTTGCCATCTACTTAATGAAATGCTGCGCATCGGAGCCCTGTCTCTTCATACGTTATTGTCTTATAGTCGTTGTGGTTGTCTTGACTAGTTGAAATCAAACTTGGCTGCTCTCAGATAGGACAACACCATCAAAAGAGACGCACGTACCAGCGACGTCTGGCAATAAAGCTGTTATTCTCACCGATACAAATAATGCGTTCTGCTGGCCCCAAGAGCGGTCGTTAAATGATCCTACAAAATTTGTATTGTCCGTACGCATATTTTGAGCAACATCTTCTCAATGGTGCCCTGATATTCATTAAACTTATTGAATCTCAAAAATCGTAAAAAGGCCCATTTTATTGTCTTCAGATCATGTAGAATTCTGATGCCTCCGTTCGTATACTGGTTGCAGGATGAAATTCTGCTTTTTCTATCGGACTTACCTCATATCAAAATACTCCAATCCAGAGAACAACAACTCTGACAATTTTCAACGGCGGTCTTGTACAAAATATGGTAGACTGGTGTATAATAGCGGATATTGTGCTTTGTACAGTACGTCCCACAAAAACCCGAACTGAGTATTTATATTGCCGTAATACCATCTTAATCAGTAATACCTTTTCTACATGATAATTTTGCTAGAAATTAAATGCTTATGGTATTCTTGTGATGGTATTACTGATACGGGAAGATGAATACTCGATTCGGGTTTTTGTGGGACATACTGTACATTGACGCTACGATACGAAGGGTAGCTGAGGTAAGAGGAAGGGTGCCGAGGGGTGCCCGATGATTGAACGAGAGCTTGCTACCGAGGGGTCATAACAGGGCTGGGAAGGCGTCTAAAAAAACAAGGCAAAAATAATCCATTATAGCTGGCCCGGCAAACGGTAAAATAACAGAATTTCCATGGCTGTGATCGGTCGAGAGCGCATGCGTAGATTGTGGAAAAGAAATTCTAAAGAAGAAAAAAGTTGATGACCTTCCCAAGGTGAAAAATGGGTAAAAAACAAGGATAATGTGTATTCATTCTTTAGCTTTTATTGGAAACTTACAACCAAGATGCGAGCATAAATGCGCAGCTCTTGCAGTATAAATTACGAATTCAATATGTGTTCGTAAAGAACATGGTTGGAATATTTTAATGATTGAAAAATTATATGTGTTCACGCAAAGGCAAAGGCCTAAAAATCTCATTTAAGATTGTTTGATACATCAAAAACTACAAAAAAATTTAGAACTTAGGCGCTCTTTAGAACCCAGACAATCGAACAGAAGCCTTATTAGAGGTGCAAGCGCGTACATTTTAGTTAATTTAGCTTGCTCGTGATAATTCAAGTTCATGTTGGACTTTTTATTCAAATCTAATGAAATCTATTCTGAAAACTCATTTTTATTCTATATTTAATTTAAATCTAATCTACATTTAATCTAATTTTAATCTAATCTATTTCTAATCTAATTTATTTCTAATCAAATCTATTTCTAATCTAATCTATTTTATTCAAATCTATTTCTAATCTAATCTATTTCTAATCAAATCTATTCTAAATATCTACGTTTAACTTAAATTTAATTTAAATCTATTTTTAATTCTAATCTAATCTAAATTTACTTTAATCAGATATACTTCAAACTTCTAATTTCTCAGTTCTACTCCATGACTGTTCCGATTATTGCAGAGGTCTTTTTGTTTAAATTCTCCCTCGTGCTCTTACAACAACGGCATACTCGTCATTGTCAAAAAAGTTACAATGAACACCGAACACGGGAAATGATTCCAATAATTGTCCAAATGATTATAGAGAAAATGGTATATAAGTTTATGAAGGGTAATTGGGAAGCACATACGTTGGGAGTGCTGGATGAATTTTTCTGTGATCAATTTCTTAATTACAATGACATTGATAACTGTTTTTTATTTTTATAACTCATTTTTTATAATTTTAGTTTTTTCCTAATTTTTTTGCGTGCTAATGCAAGCTGCTCTCGATCATGCTCTCCTCTACACCTCCTCTGCGGAGAATTGTTGTTTTCAGAATTAATTTATTACATTTAATTAATTTATTTTAATTGAGAATACTATTTTTACTGAATTGCTCAACGCAACAGATTCAAACATAATGTTATAATTAATTATATTAAAACCTTATAGTAACATTATCATTTGATTGCAAAGTTTAAATTTACCTCACACAGATAACGTCTGGTGGAAAACGAATTTGAGGACAAGTGTACGGGAAGAATTGGAACCAAAACTGCTCTGTGGAATGGCTCAAGTCTTGTTCTTCTACCGAATATGATGTTAATCTATGAGTATTTTCACTAATTGGCAGCAAACCCATCAAAATTTACTAATTGGCAGCAAACCCGTCAAACTTTACTAATTGTCAGCAAACCCGTCAAACTTTACTAATTGGCAGCAAACCCGTCAAAATTCAGAAGATTCGTTTGAAAGAACTACGACCAATGCGACTTAGATTATGTTCCCATGGCAAATAGATAAAAATTTAGCTTATGAGCTCTTAGGATCCCTCAACAATAGACAATTTTAGCTCAGAAATTCAGAACTATAAATAACAAGAAGGAGAAAAGAAAACGAAGCTAGATCAGCGTAAGACTTTCTATATAATGAACGAACAGATATTTTCTGATGAAATATTTAGCCTCAGTCTGTCGAGAAACAGAAAAATATTTGTCACCACAGGAAATATCACGCTATATTTTATGATCAGGTGAAGGCTTACAGAAAAATAGAGAAATTTGTGCAGTCTCAACGCATATAGTAATAATAAAACCGTGATGAAAAAATGATCTCCTAACTGGACAGATATTGATGAAGCTGTGCTGTATTGATCGGGCGACCGCGCTAAGACATTAGCATCTCTATGGCCTAGGAGGAATTTGTCAGTAGTTATTATGGAGTATTGGATTCTGGATTTTACGGAATGTCGGAGTGGTGTGATTCATGGACTGCAGCGTCCGCATTATGGCTCGAAAATATGGCTTCCTAGCGAGCGAGTAACGCCGCATCGGCGCTCCGGGGCTGGCATGGCAAGTGGAAGGCCCTCGATTTTGGTTTCTTACTAATGCTGAGCTAGAAAATGTGGTTTAATTGACTAATCAGTGCTGGATTGCTCGATTTTTGTTTCCTGCTAATATTGCGCTTGAAAATGTGCTTTAATTTACTCTTTCTTGCCTGAATCACTGAATTTCGCTTTTTTTTACCAATGTCAAGCTAGAAAAGAAGGTTTAATTTACTTTTTCAAGATTGATTTGATGAATTTTACTTCTCTACCAAAATTGAACTAGAAAATATGATTTAATAGACTTTGGTTCCTATTAATATTGAGCGAAAAATATAGTTTAATCAGTTTTTGCGGGGGCGAATGCCAAATTTGGGCTTCCAACTCAAGTTGAGCGAGAAAATACGATCTAATTGTTATTTTGATGGGTTAATTCGTTAGATTTTCAGTTTATTATACATTTTGAGCAAGAAAATAGGATGTGATTGACTTTTATCGATGAATAACAAGATCTCTGTTGCTTGCTAATTTCTAGCAAGTAAATGAAATTTTTGTTCTATTTTGAGGGTGATTGGCTGGATTTCAATTTCCTACTAACATCAAGCAGGAAAGCAAAGTTTAATTGATGTATTTTATACATATCTATGCTCTATGTAAATATTTATCCTTTTAAATAAAATGCTTGGAAAGTAAGTTAATGAAAAATTGGCAAGTTTTCATTAGGAATGGTAATATTTTATTTTCTCATCTTCGGCTTGGGAAATCTGCTACGCCGAAATCACGGGATCTAAAATTATCTATTGTAAGTGGGCGTTCCGCGGTCACAATACAGTACAGTACAGTACAGTACTGTACAGTACAGTACTGTACAGTACTACAGTAAATCAGTAAATGCATACAGTAAATCAATGCACAGATTCATGCGTTTGAAACTATCCGTGATTCATTCTGGATTTGTTAATATTTCTTCAAGGTTAAAACAGCGCAGATAGGGTAACTTTAAGACGATTTGGCTAAGATCTATTTGGTAAGGCTAAATTCGTTCTAGTTTTTTTAAATCCAAATGTTCTGTTTATAAGGTTAGCATTAAAAGATCAAAATAAAGGCAAACAATAATTGTAAGGTCAAAATTTACACTTACGTCTACCTAAAGAAAATAATGATTAAAAAAATCCGTAAAGATAAATAAGTAAATTGCTTAAAGCGAGGCAGCGTATGATTCTGAGGCGGTGACACAAGCAAAAAATTAGCTTCCATATAAAAAAAAGAAAATTCACCCAGCATCTTGAACAAACAATGATGATACTTTTTTCAGTGGTGATCATTACATTATTCACGCTTAAATTTTCATAAATAAATGACGAAAATTTTATTAAAATTGATTTAAGATTGAGACATATTAATTGCGCCAAAATAACATTTTGGTGCAATTGCGAATATAGTTCACTGACCGTCAGCAAGGAACTGCATGTGAGGGTTGTTCAGGTTTTCCATGATGGGCTCGACAGTCTCCAGAGTGAGCGTCTCCAGCACATTATTGCGAACGTCGAGCTTCATCAACTCCGCCGTCTCAGCGAACACCGTCGATCCCAGCGTCAACAGCTTGTTGTCCTGTGAACGCAACCATTCGCTCGACTTAAAAGAACGTTCTAGCTATTGCAGTACTCATGTGTGTGTATCATCTAAGTGTATTTTCCTTATTTTGAAATGTTTAAAAAAAATTAACTTTGTTTTGCACCATCTCTATTGGAAATAAACTGTTTTTCATTTCTTTCTTTTTCCTAAGTTACGGTGTTTGAATGCGATTTTGCTTCTATTTCAATATAAGTAAGCACAAACATATGCACTTTTCAACCAAGCTTTACGAGGATTGTGTTCTCTTATTAACTTACATTTAAATGCACTATCAAAATCAGATTGTGCAACGAAGGGAACTCATTTTTGTTGTGATTTTCTGTTAATTATTTTTTGCTTCAACATTTTACAAGGGTGTTACGATATAAATGTGTATCATCAGTTAAGGATGTTAATGTTAAGGTATTTTAAAAGTCTATGTATCAACATTTCATGTTTGTACTTTATTGGAAATAAGTTGTTTCTTTTAAACTGTTTCTTCTAAGAAGTGTTTGTGCTACACATGTCACAGCTTGTTTCCTGGATGAACACAGCAATGTGTACGGAAAAGTACATACAAATACACACATCTACATCAGCATTTGCTTAAACAGATACAACAGCATCGGTCATTTCAGTATGAAGTTTGATGTCCATCATACCGGGATAAGAATTTGTTTAGAAACATTGCAAGTTGGGTGAGTTTTGCAGAGACAATGCATGGAGAAGGCCAGTACAAAGAGAGCACTAGGAATTTCTTTCTGCTCTTCCGAGTTTGAGTTCTTTATCCGCGCATGTACAATTTTTTTTCTTTCTAAGTAAAGGTGAAATGAGCTGGGACTGTTGTTGTATCAATACTGATTTTGATTGCTTTACAAATCCGGTAGTTACGATTTTTTCTCTGAAGAAGATGGAATTTTCCAACCACGATCATTTTGGTTTCAGATTTCAAAGTTAACGTCTTTTGAACGCGGATAACTACCGATATTAAATACAGTTGTTTCCACGCATTAAGAGCGATAACTGCATGAATTTATCAAAACACCCAAGCAGGAGAAAATTGTCACATTAGCACTTCTCAACTCTAAGGAAAAAATTCAAATGAATAAATTATTTCAAATTTTGGCGATCAAATCTGAAACACTTAGCATGTTCTTTCAGGTTCATTGTCAATAAAGATTTGCTGAATACTGAACCGAACCATACTCTCGGAATTGCACGGCTTTTTTGCAACCCTGAGTTGCCTATCCAAACAAATTTTGTTTGGGCAACAAAATAAAAAAAAAATAATACATTTTTTTAGCATGCTGTATAGACAAGAAAAAAAACTCTTAACTCAAATACGAGAGTTTACACGCGTCATTATAATGCAGGGAAATTGATTTGCGAATGAGCCAAAAATTATCATCTGGATCGTCCTGGTGCCAACTTATTTCAAGCTTTTGGGTCTCATTATTTTAATTATTGATGGCAATTAAAAATTAGGGATATTGAGCATAGCGGTTATCGTTCCTCACTTTGGCATCATTTTCAATAAACGAACAGTAGATTCTAAGCTTCTTGAATTTTTTATATTATTTTGGATGAGCAAAGTTATTAAGATTTTTTAGGAAATGTGAAACTCAAACGAGGAAAATATGAGTTCCTTCACTTTTTTAGAATTACAGCATTTCATTTGATTTGTCTGTCCTTTATCATATTTTTTGAATTAAAAATTGCTGAACAAAATTTGGCTTCTCTTGTTCTTTTAAAGTCAAAAGCTTAGCCGTAAATTGGAGACAAAATTTTCCCCTTTTTACATTCAGAAAAATAAAATTGTACTCCCTTTAAGTAAAGTAATGACCCCGCAATTTACACTCCAATATTTGATAAAACTGACGCTCAACATCTATTAAACTCTATTATGAAAGAGAATTAATTCCATCCATTAATTACTCCGACTAAGGAAACAAAAACTACCGTAGGGCAATCGTGTATCACCTCGTATGATAATTACGGTAAAACTTGTAACTCACATCAACAACTTTTTCTCGGTCTAGTGTTTAGACAAACACAAAAGACCATTTAATAGAGCATTTTTTTCATGTCAATACAGACAGTAAATTTTGGTGGTATTCTCAAAGGAAACTTGCCTGCAAAGTGAGACTTTTGAGTTTGTTGAGACCGACGAAGCCATCAGGGGCGATGTATTTAATGGAGTTCCCTCGAAGGTCCAGTTCTTGAAGGCTCTTGAGGGCCTTGAAAGTGTGGTCTCCGATCACGTCCAAGCGGTTCATGTGGAGGTCCAAGATTTGCAGGTTCTTCAGCCCTTTGAAAGTGGCTGGAACAATCGCCTGGGAATGGAATTCAACGTCTCGATTAGTGGCAGAATAAGAGACAGGATGAGTGGCGAAATGCGTAGCAGGCTTAGTGGCAAGGTAGGGCGAAATGTAGCAAAGGATATATGCCTCTATAGTTGGCCACGTAATCACGCGGCTTTGGGACGGAATTAACACCAGAGAAATTCATGAGGAGATTGGGTTCTAGTCGCAATTAGGGAATGCAAGCTATGGCAGCATTTGAATTTTAATTGGATGATGATATGGTTAATGATAATAATATGGGGATTGGTAAGTGACGGGTATGAATATATTTCGATGGATTTCAGAGCCTTTGATAGAAGTAAAGATTACTCAAATGACATAGGAAAATTTAATTCGAAAGTTGAAAAAAATTATCCAAACCTCATGACAATTAAGACTTACGACAAACAATGTCGTTGAAAGCTAATAATAATTTAACACTCGTTTACATTGTTGCTTTAAATGAGTTAAATATAACTGAACATCGAATATTGTCTGACCGACACGAGTAACAGAATATTTTCCTTTTATTTCCCAGCTTGCAAAATTTTTCTGCTCGCTGTTGTATAACGACAGTGAACAGCGTCAGTGGAAAATGTTTAGTGTTCGCGCGAATGCGAGAAGAACTTAACACTTCCCGAAACTTACAACCATATCATCGAACCGAAAAACGGTCTAAAGCAACCAATCCCGGAAAATAACATCTGTAGCTCACAGAGTCGAAAAAATTGAACCCAGTTGTGCTCTTGCTTTCACTGAATGATGATTTTTTCCTGAACATAGATAGATCTTTGAATGTAAATTGCGCGTAATATATATTTTTGTGAAACGCAATGATTGTAAGTGAAAGTCTCTGCTCTACATTTCTCGAAGCATATTTTTTTCAATGAAAAATTTGTATGTCTCATAGAAACAAAACCATGAATTACAGAAAAGATTTTCTTAAATTTATAACTTAACTTGAACTTGAAATCATATCATGGAATTATCCATTAATTTTTCCAGTAAAGAATAACTCACCTCCAACTGAAAATTTCTAATAACACCCTTATTATGGCAAATTTTTATCATAAAGCAAAATCAAACTTCACCTTGATCTGATTCGTGAAAAGTTTCAATTCGATGAGCTTATGAAGTTCCATAAAAGCCCGATCTTCAATGCCTGTGATGTTGTTTCTGTCCATGGAGAGGTGGGTCAACTTCTGCAAGTTGACAAAAACTCCCCGGTTGATATCCGTCAAGTGGTTCTCGCCAAAGTTGAGGGTTGTCAGAGAAGGCAGGTTGGCGAATGCGTTACTCTCGAGCCGCTCGATCGAGTTGCGAGCGAGCGAAATTTTTTCCAGGGTTGACGAATTGGCGAAGTTGAACGGCAGGATGGCTCGAATTGTACCGTATTGCACCTAAATAAAACATTTCATCAGTTGCATTCACTTTATAGCGGAATAGAAATATTATTCGAGAGGAACAGTAACTTCAAAGGAAAACTTGACTTTCAAAAAATAAAATCATGCGAGGAAGTTTTTCGTTTTTTTGAGGTGTTTTTAAACATTTTTAATGTGAATGATGCAAATATAAACCAGCAGTGGTTCTAAAGGTGTCCCTGACATCTTGTCAGAAATAAACTAGTCTAAGTGACCTGGAGGAAAACTAAAAATCAAATATTGTTAGGCATTTGAGTAGGAGCAGTTCATTATTTGTTAGGAGAAAAGTTGTATCTGCTCTGCGTTACATGAGCTAACTTTAAAAAATGTATCAGAAATTTTGATACAAACGTGATTCAACTTTTCCAAAACACTCCATAAAGCAAAAAATAATCTGCATATCTGAAAAGAGAAAGGGCTTGGGAAATTATTTAAAAGGTCTATGCCTTTTCTTGAATCCAGTTGTCGATAAACTTTATAGGCTTAAATAGGTTTAATACGTCTAAAAAACAATCATTGAACTTGACTAAATGTACTCTGAATTTATTGATAAATAAATGAGAAGGCAAATGGTAAAACCATGACCCGATTATTCACAGAATTACTTCAATAGCTTCCCAACTGTAGCAAAACAAAATCAAAGTTACCACGAATCATTTAACTTGACTGAATTTACTCTGAATTTATTGTTTAACAACTGAGAAAGCGAATGTAAAACCTTGACACGATTATTCACAGAATAATCTCAATAGCTTCACAACTGTAGAAAAACAAGATCCCAGTTACCTCGAAAGACTTGATGTTCGGCAGATGCTGGATGGCTATGGTGGGGATTTTGTGCAGGATGCCGTCGGAGCGGAGGTGTAGCGTGAGGCTCTGGATGCCTGACTGGGTGCTCAGGCCCTCCCAGATGTGCTCGTTGGAGTCGGACGACATGTCGTCTATGATCCAGCAGTTCCCTTCTGTCGCCTGCTCAGTTTAGGCACGTGCAGCTTAGGTCTTGTGTTCCTGGGCTTAGGTATTGTGTTCCAGGGCTTAGGTGTTGAGTTTAGAGCCTGAGTTTGAGTTCGAGAGCTTAGGTATTGAGTTTAGAATTTGAGGGCTTAGGTATTGTGTTTGAGGGCTTAGGTATTGTGTTTGAGGGCTTAGGTGTTGTGTTTGAGGGCTTATTTA